>CM060948.1:59642068-59659568 GCA_030765055.1 Mantis religiosa | reverse complement strand
TCCATAAAGTTTACATCTCTACATACGAATTTGTTAATCAGTTTTTGTTATTTTTCTAGTTCAGAAGAAAATTTGAAAATTCTCACAATGGAGAAAAAATGTCTATGTCTCACTACTTCTCGATTAAGCGAACGGAAAACTTAGGAACCACACTGGAATATCGTTGCTGTATCTGGGACGGCAATATTTCTACTCAGAATATCCACAAACGATTCGTCACTGGCTAACAGTTTATGTGAATCTAATATAGATACCACGGAGCACCTTAGTATAACATGCTATGGCCCAAGGCTATCGGGTGGTTGGTGCCTGGCAGTTGCAAATATAAAAAGAGATAAGTAGTCGAGGCAACACTCTTATCTAGCATGAACGCCAGAATCGACAGATAACCATAAATGTATCGAATCAACTTTTCCTCGCCTCCAGAACACTCTAGAACGTTCTGAGGAAAATTCCAGCGGGTATATTGGTCAGCGTTTGCCAGTGAGTCACCAAGTTGAAGAGTGAGATTTTGAAGCCAGCAGCGACGTACTTTGAGTCATACCAATGTGTGAGATTAGACAGGCTTTTGTTTTTGGCTCTCTAGTGAATGAAGCGGGGAAAAGAACTCCACGCTTAATTAATTATGCCGTTAGGAGAATTGACAGCGAGAAAAGGGTTGAAGTGATACCGATAATTGAACAATATCGCATTTGTTAAGTGGTAGTGAAATCAAATTAACGTGACAGTTATGAATTAAAAACAAAGAAAAATATAATGGTGTTAGTAGTGGGTTAAAATGTCATTATGCAGGAAATTATTAAATATTATTAGTTGAACTCAACACTATGAAATCCAGAATTGAGAAGATGACACATAAATAAGTCTGGAATGGATAAGGTGAAAAAGGAAACGAAAAAATAATGTTTGAAGAAAATGAGGACAACGGAAAAAATGAAGACGGGAATGAAACCTGGAGGAAATTAAGTGTTTATTTATGGACGATCTTTAACTGCTTAAAACCGAGCGGCATAGATCAGGCGGTTTCCCTTGTGGCCCGCATTCGGGAGGCACGGGTTCGATTCCCGTGGCTCACCTACCTGCACCATGAGGATTTTCTGGGGTTTTCCTGGTCCTTGGGCGAATGCTAGGTAGGTTAACTACATTCCCAGAATTTCCTGTCCATCCATTACATCTGTCTTATCTTTTCACATGATCTCCCATCTGTTTGTTGGTCTCTTTCAGGTTAGAAGTGCCGGCGGCTGTCTCGGCGCTGTCGTGACTCCTTGGTTCGCCCACCTCTGTCTCCTCCCACCTCATCTTTCCTCCGGGGGATGCCCCACTTCGGGCTTAGGTACAATAAAGAACAATATTCTATGACAAATCCCCTGTGTAGTGATCCTAATCCTAACTGCTTAACAGATTGCGCCAATATGCCCAAGGAAGATTCCGGGAGAACTCCATTTACCATTTGTTTATGATAATTTACCCTCGTTGTTAGCATACATTTTCGTGTGATTTCTTTTCAAGGAATCGTTTGCAGTGGTATGGTCAGTCGAGCTCTGAGTTCCTCTCGAAAATATTTGACAGAGGTGCAGCAAAATAATGAATTTACCGACTTTTGAATTTCTGTAGATTTATTTCGTTTTACACATTGTTTGCTTGGTGCATTAATGTCTTATTTAGAATCGGGGCTATTATGAATAGGAATATTTTAGACAAAGTACGAGGGTAGAAATCGTACATTTTCATGTAGATAATGGACTTTTCATTAGATACCTCTGATATTACATAGCATTACTTGTTATTTTAATAGTCTGGTCACAAACATACATTGTGAACGAGACAGCAAAGCTCTAGTGTGCTCTAAGTGTCCCAGTATGTGGTTTGAAAGCATAGCTTCCCTTTCCCAATGCTGTCATGCAATGCGTTTTCTATAAAAAGTTGCATTTGCATTTCCATGACAGACGATTAAGCACACCTGTAGGGATGACCGCTCTCTTGGACGCAAACCTGTCGATAATCAAAACTGTATGTCTGAGGAGCCATATTTATTCAGCTTGATAAATGCATCGTAACCTGTTATTTGTCCTCCTAAGTTTAGGTGCACTCTAGAACTAGAGAACGAACGGACTGAACCTGGAATCGCCAGTACTGTCCCAAATATTTACACGATTCTTGGAATTCAATAGGAGTAAACGGGTGTTCACATAATCATCATCTAAGTGTTATAAGATCCGTGGTTCAAGTCCCGGCTATGGCACTGCATTTTTTCGTCTGAAACTATATTCTCAAACATTTTCCCATTCACGACTAGTGTGAAAGAACAATTAACTTTCCTGCCAACAATAGTGATTACTTTTGGCGAATACTATCATAGGCTATTGCTTGGCATGGAGTGGTTTCCTTTTGTGATCTAATAGTGGTAATACAGAAAACAGCTATTGATGCCATGTGATTGTCTCGATACCAATTAAGTATGTTGGTTGTTTTGCAGGCTCCACCAATAATGAAAGGTTGTGTCAGAGTGAAGTTCCGCTTAACGTATTTAATCAGAAAATCATCCATTTTGTATGCAGCATTGGCATCGGTGTTTTCATTAATGGTAAAGGTGCATTTTTGTATGAATTTTTCTCTTAAGTTACATCCATCTAAAACATCCCTCAGGAACCTGTATTTAACTCTCATGCAAACAAGCATATACGCGGGAGAGTCAAATGAAACTATCTATAATTTTTTTTCTAAATTTTACTAACAAATGTAGAACTTAGATGTATTAATTTTTCACATACTCTCCCTGTGTTTAACACACGTTCTCCAGCGTCTAGAAAGTGCACGAGTTCCTGCAAAAGTTATTTTCTTATGTGCGCAGCTATTCGTGTACACCTGACACACCTCTTTATTGGAACAAAATTTATGTCCTCTCATAGACTCTTTGACTGGTACAAACACGAAGTAATCACCCCGGGCGAAGTCCGGTATGTATTGCCCGTGTTCTGGAGTATGCTGCCGTGACCCTTATCTTGCAGATACTTGGAAAATTAAGCATGTCGTGGACAACGAATGTGAAGATTTGCGGCTGTTTCTTTCACTGCCACTTCTGCAGTATACTTAGTATTACATCCCGGTGTACCTGCTTCGGTCATAGAAAATCTGCCAAAGACGTCACGCCATTTCCGAAATATCTACTCCACTCACTCATTAACTTGCTACAGTGGTAGACAAGAAAATCACCATGCTAGACCTTTATTTGTGGATGGGATCCCATTTGGTTTCGTAGCTTCACTGCTCAGAAATCGTATGATACGACGCCCGTTTTCCTTGGTATATTTCGCTAGTAGGGCAGCCATTTTGAACCGGTATTATGGTCGCGTTCACCTGTCTGCAGTGTTCTAGCAACTGATGAACATTTCTTACATAACTGGTAACAGTACTGCCTACTTACACAACAATGATGTTAAATGTAGATACTTGATTATAACTTGAATGCCTTTATTTGAGTTCCTCCTCGTATTAACTCATGTTATTGTGGCAGAGCGGAGATCCAGTGGACTTTGGAAGCGAAAATATAACTAAGATTACACTTTAGACAAAATGGGAATACGGTTTTAAAAGGGATGCAGTAATACGTTACTTCTTTCGAAATGACAGCATACTTCACTTTATAATTAGCTAACGTCACTATCTTGAAAGTTCCTCGCGAATTTGGGACTCAAGGTGCTACAAAATTGGATAATTTTGATGCGCCTGGAGTTCCACTCTATCATAGGAAATCCACTAAGCTGCAGGGATATGTTTTCTACCGTACGACACAGCAATAAATGCAAGTGATGGAATTAGGATTACCTCACAAAGGCAGGATTTGCACACACTATCCAGCTGAAGTTACGGTGTTAAAGAAGAGTCAATGATTAAACCCGATAAAAACTCAAAGCTACAGAACCTATTCAACTTTTCCACTTGATGTAGTCTGGCATCCTAGTATACGCACAACTATGCCCAAATTTGTTCAGTCCCAATAAGTTGAAGTTGAACCGTTTGCAAAATGCCAGGTGGATATATCCTGGGGATGGTTTCGACATGTAATCACTGCTAATGGACCTTCAATGTTATTGTGTCCCTACCTATATCGGATTTACAGGATATCGCACAGCACCCATACTAAACATTAAATGGGAGCTGGTTCTCATTCCGTTTAGAAATTCTAGTAATTATCCACAAGGTGCAGAGACAGCGGTTATCAACTCAACAAAAATAGAACGAAGAATGCCTAAAATGTGACTTTCTGATATCGAGAGTGGGCAGTAAATAAAATTTTTGAAGTATGATTAAGCGTTTCATTTAGCTGTATTTTCAAGCGTGTGGTCTACATACTGAAAGTACTACTCAGACCATCGTTGCTGGATGTAAACTTCAAAATCTCCATTGGTAAACGAATACTCAAGAGATATCACTTCCGTTACACATTACTCGTCATTGACTATTTTCACCAAGCTGAATTAATAGAACGTTTAATATCCGTTGGGAAGCTCAACTATTACGAAATAATCTGAATAAACTGATTATTTACAAGCCTGCAACACTTTAGGTTTAACATAAATATCGTATACGTTCAGGAAGATTCCGCTTTACTGGATATAATCTTTGCAATTTTAGGGAGCTGCCTATCATTTCACCATCCTGGTTTTTCAGCACCAACCTGCAGATAACCTTGGTTCATAGCCACTGCCCTACAATATCTGTGTGCCTGCGTGCCCGCCTTTTTATTCTTCTCCTTATTTTCACCGTTTTTCTGTTTGTTTACTGTTTCGTTTCCTGTGTTTTTTCCACATATACACTACACACATAAACACCCGTGCCCAAAATGAAATGAAATGTGTAGTACTTAACGTCCGCTTTTACTACATGCGGAACCGCGCACCGGTGGAATAAGATGGGGAAACCCGAGATCCCGGAGGAAACCCACCCCAGCGCCGTGTTGTCTACAACAAATCTTTGCGGTCGCCTGGGAACGAACCTGGGTCGCCTTGGTAAGAGCCGAGCGGTCTAACCACTCAACCACGGAGCGACCACCTATGTCCAAGGCGGGACTCAAACCTGCGACTCTATACGTGGCGTACGCTAGAGATATACACTCCAACGACCACGGCAACAAGGGCCGACCGCCTGGTCACTTACCCTCCTTGCCTACCTGCCTACGCACAACATTCCAACGTGCCAACCTGCAATTGAAATATTTATTGAACAGTTTCAAGTATGGCATTTTGTGTGCCTTCCTGTATGTATACTTCAACGAATAGGAATACTCATTGTTGATCGTAATGAGGTGGTCCATGCGATTTGACGTTTGTCTTTTCCCCTTTGTTTAAGCGTAGGCTTTCGGGAAAACAATTTTTTTAGGGATTATATTTTATGTCTTTTAGCAGAGTATCATGTAGTGTACAAAATAAATGTATCTAGTTTTATATTTGTAGATAGGCTTTATTCTTTTCAGGCCATTAAAATATTGCGTCAAGACAAAAGTGGCCTATGCTGTTGACATGACACTATTTCATTGACCTGAAAACAACGAACAGTACATAAGCTAACACAAACACTGAACACGCTGTTATTAGGGTATATTATTATATATGGACTAACATAAAACGCATTGTAGTGCGTAGGCTTTCGGGGCCGGAGTCATTTGTTAGATAATGATTATCCGGGCTTGTAGGCCGTGGTCTATTGGAAAGTAGTCTCTCAGACGAAACGCCTGGAAGACTATTTCCCAATAGACCACGGCCTAGAAGCCCGGATAATCATTATCTACAACAAAAACGCATTGCCAAAGCATTTTATTTTGCACGTAAATGTTTTATTTAGGAACGAAAAGCACGGGAATAGTTAAAAATATGAATTATGGAGTATTTTTCAACCCAATTATTTGAACTGAAGTTAATTCATACCAAGAAAAACGGCATTTACCTATAAAATGTAAAATGTTCGTAAGGGATGAGTCAGAGTTCAGAAAGGTGGTTTAGAATCTAGGGCTACGCAAGGAAAACAATGCAATTCTTGTTCCGAATATGCACTAAGGATTCAGGTTGAGAAAGACTCTAACAAACTACAGTCGCACAATGATGAGGGAACCCGAACGGGAGTGGCTGAAAGCAAAGTACTTTGGCGTTAATTGAGGTTTCCAGGAATGAAGTGCTGAATAGAGAAAATTACACAATAAGGAACTAATTGCTTAAATGCTGAGAGAAGGACTAAACTATGTTGGTTAAGGCTGGCACATTCTGTGAGCAACCCTCCATTTACGGTGCTGCGTTTTCGCTGGCTATACACCCACCTTTATTCCTTCCGGGGTGATCACCATTTTTATTACTTCAGAATATGTTGCTTTTGGTCAGTGAGGAAACAGCAAAGCACACGTACGCCCATATTCCTACACATACCAACATTTAGATGGGGCTAAATTTAATTTCATTAAAAATATATAGTCTTTTGGCTCGTTACAAAACTACCTAACTTTTAAAACTTTTTATTTTTTAACTTCAAACAGCTTCTTTAAGTTATGGCACTTCAAAGCATCTCTAGAAAACTATACACATCTTTTGACTAAAATAATAGGCCCAGGGGCTGTAAGAGAACAAAATTTAAACTTTCATAAGCTTAATAGTGATGATGAGTCTGTCTATATGAAAGGCCACGTTAATGAATAAATAACGTCCGAAATCGGAACAGGTATGTTATTTTCTAAGAATTTAAAGTCAGTTTGTGACAAGAAATTTAAGTTTTTGACAAAAGATAACAAAGTCAAGCTGAGAATATTATAGATTGCACATTTTGTGTTATTTTAATTTTTAGAAGCACTCGTATTTAACACATTTTTTACATTGCAGCTCTGCAGAGTCAGTGAAGAAACAACTAAGGTGAATTTGAAACCAACTTGTTGCCCATAGAGCTGAAGACTGGGTGACATTGTTCTTCATAGATAGGGAAAACTCTGAAATAAATTTAATTATGCAACATATGCATTTCAAAATTCGAGATTTGCCGATTAAATAAAGGCCGGCTTTGCCCACAGCATCAAGGTGGAGTTTTTTTCCAACTATAGCACTGAAATGAAGAGGGTTTTGTATTAACAATTCAATAGAAACCGCGCCAACGCCAACGCCAACACTAACACAAACGTCACGTCACGTCATATATATGAACTTTTTACCTTGTATTGTTTGAATCCTTAAGTACAGGAATGACACTCAATTCCTTTCCCGTGTCCGAGAATAGGTTACCTCTTTGACCCTACTCAATAAATTAAAAGCTAGTAAGCTTCTCAAGAGAAGCGGCAGAGGAAACCAAATGGCTCGCGAGCTCCTGTAATCTTTCACTTTAATAAATTGAATTTCCTTTGGTGCTTCCCTGAGGAGCTCTTTTCTGGTATATAAAGGAAAAATTCCAATAAGTTTTCAATCAAGACTTTGAATGTAGTTTATGTATATGGCTTTAACGTATACAGCATTGCTATTTTATGGAATTTCTGCAGCTCTTTTTTTAAGTGTATACTTGAATCGCTCTAGTGATGACCCTACGCATTTATGCACATGTAATGTGAGCTGATCACCTAAACTTATTCATATCAAGGCCTTTAGTGAATTCTGTTTTGCCTCACAGGCCTTCAGTTTCTCTTGCCAGCCCCAGAATGGTACTATTTTCTACAGCGTTGCATTGCTACGAAGGTGTTAGGTACGTAATGAAGCCAGGGGCAGACTGAAGATATACTTTAAATGCTATCATGCACCTTTAATGAAATGTAACTAAAATGGAATTATGTTTAAGGGATCCTTGTGGGAACTTGCGAAGCATGTTTGAGAGTGTATATCCCTTCATGAAAAGCCACTCTCTATACATGAACATTCATTTCCCAATAAATCTCTACGAGGTGCTGCAAAATGTATTATTCTTTCCCAGTTCTGCAATATGGCATATCGTACAGTCGATAAATGCTGTATATGTTTATTGAATGATAGGAATCACTCTGTATTTCTACAGTCACTATTTCAACTTACGTAACTTTTCCAGAAAATAAGTTGATGCACGCTACCGATTGATGCACCTTATTTTTACGTTGTACATTTTGAAGCGGTGTGGCCTATCCTCAGGGTAGAGCAATGAGTTCCGTCAAAGGTATGCGTGGATATGTATGGGAGTAAGGATGGTTCTAATGACTGGAATGCAAGTTTCAAACTGGTTTAATGACTGCCTCTTCATATCATCTCATCAAACTCGAAGTTGCCGACCAAGGGTTACCAATATATCACTGTTCAGGGTTACCGTATGACAAATGCGTAGTACGCGATAACACTTAATTCGTTATTAATAATAACTAAACACTAGTAACACAACTTTACTATGTACTTATCTTATTCAAATCCTGGGACCGGTTTCAAAGCAAAACATCTGCTTCATCCTCAACCACTCAGCTTGACACTCACCAACTAACTGACTGAGTGACTGACCTTGACCACTACCGGAGTTTGAAGAATAGCTTCTTATCTAACTGCCATCTACCGGGGACAACAATAACTTAGACTTAATGGTTTGGGAGAGGATATTTGTTTTGAAAAACAAGGATCGCATAATGAATTTTGATATCCCTCCACTAGATGTCATCAATAAGTTTGTGTTGTCCCCGGTAGATGGCAGTTAGATAAGGAGCTATTCTTCAAACTCCGGTAGTGGTCAAAGTCAGCCACTCAGTCAGTTAGTTGGTGAGTGTCAAGCTGAGTGGTTGAGGACGAAGCACATGTTTTGTTTTGAAGCCGGTCCCAGGATTTGAATAAGATAAGTAAATAGTGACGTTGTGTTATTAGTGTTTAGTTATTAATACCTAGTTTACTTCACTGTCAGCAGCTTCAGTTTTTATTACATAACTTAATTCGTTATTTACGTGGGAACCGATAGATACCTTTTCTCCTCGGTTCTCGTCTGCCTTCACCCAAGACAGTTCCAGTTGCCCGTCTTTCTTCTCGGACCACCAGCACAGTTCAGTCCCTCACTTCAGCTGCGTGTAACTTTCACCTCTCGAAGCCTGTCTTTATTCACACCAAAATTCTTTTGTGACTATTTTGTCCATTGTGATTATTAGTCTCGGTCGTTCCATTATTAAGGGTCCGAACAATGCCTTTTCAAACGGAGTCAAATGTTATCCACATAGAATCCCTGCTAAGAACCCGCTTTCTCCCGTCTCTTTTGTGAAACGACTCAACCCAAATGCACCTACTCGCGTTTTAACAAATATAAAATGTTCCTTTGAAATCCATTACGATTCTTTATTCATTGCATCCCTTAATTTCCTTATCAAAGTGAATGCATTGCTAGTATTTTTCAAAAGGTAATTTAGGACCACTTTAACAAATAATTTGTATTTAAGCTTACAATTCAAATAAATACCAATTTGGGATAGCATAACTAAACTTACATGGAATAATATTGAATAACATATACGGGAAATATGTATACAATTGATTCTTATGGGAAAATAAGACAAAACTATAATGGTAATAACAGAAAAGAGAGTGTTTACTAACAATAGATATACATGAATACGATTGCAACACTATATATTTCTATAATAGGTTTTGTTTAAAACTTGGTGTCATTTTTTGAGTGAGAATACGAACTGAATAAAACAAAGGAAAATTAAATGCGTATTATGGTTGTAGGCCGAAAGTGGTTGGAGGCTCAGGCCACACTGACACAACTGTCAGCTTTTGGTGAAGTCCAAACTAGGCGTTTACCATTTCTTAATTTAGTAGGATAGTCCTTGTATTATGCCGATACTCAAAAGGTTAACCTGGCTTTATCTTTGTTAATTGAAATGTATCAGGCAATGCACTGATTATTTCCGGAAGAGTGAGAGGGGTATTGTGTTTTACGTGTGTTTACACGTGGACATAACATCTATTATCTGTTTCAAATGGGATGATGTTTGTCCGTGGGCGCTGCCAGGTGAACAACCAATCGGAGTCCTGCGGTGTTGTCATATTGCATTCCCCCTAAGTGGTGTGTGACGAGCGTCAACTTAATCAATCTCTTAAAAAAAAAAAAAAAAAAAAAAAAAAAAAAAAAAAAAAAACAACTATTCGCTCTACGACAAAAATTCAGATTTTGTAGAAACTGATCCACGAGGAAGGTAGTGAGAAGTGTATTTAACATAACCGCATTTAGCTCATGTGGTGTTCTTAATACAAATAAAGTACTATAGCATTATTGGTGGGTATGTATGCGTGTACGTATATTTGTAATTACTCAGAACTTAAAGGTGAACGTATTATATGGCGTGATAAAAGAAATACTTTAAATAAGCCAGCGTGTTTGTTCAATTCGAACGAGAAGAAACAATACACTTCCTACTGGCCTAGCAGAACGTGTCTGATCACATTATATCTTTGTTTATGAATGGTTTCGTAATCTCTATTTACTCTGGAAGTCCAGAGAGTTCAAAGCAGCATTAGTCAGTTGTTCATCCGTTTAAAAAACAGGGAAAGTGTATCAGCTGCATCAGCTTCCAATTGAAATAAGACACGAGGTATTACAAACCACGCAAGAAGAATCCAACTGAGTTAATGTGGGCTCAAATTATGTTGCAAACAGAAATAATACTTTTATATTGACTGAAGTTGTACTACTCAGTGACGAAGAAATTGACAAGGAACACAACAAGGCTGGGAAAACTGCGTGAGACATCAGATAAGCTATAACAAGGTGACTTTTGGAAAGAAATAGCATGTGACGGGATTTTGGAACCTATCATCATAAATTTGCAGTATTCAGACGATGAAAACATGACAATGATGAATTATCTCTTAACGTATGTAACATTCAGAGTCATATGGATGCACGGCTAGTATTTTCGTTGGATTAGAAGAATAAGTAATTTATAAACTATAATGATTTTAAACTATATACCTAAAACATGTGCGTAATATATGAATATCCATGTTGTAATTGTGATTTCAGCAAATGCATTATTATAAAACTTTGGAAAATTCAGTTTGATTCCCCTTACGTTTAGCGCCAAGAAGACTCGCAAGAGTGCGAGAGAGAGAGAGAGAGAGAGAGAGAGAGAGAGAGAGAGAGAGAGAGAGAGAGAGAGAGAGAGAGAGAGAGAGAGAGAGAGAGAGAGAGAGAGAGGGAATATTTAAAGAGGGGTTAACGAGGTGGCAACGCTAAAGGCTCTAGCGCATCTGATTCGCTACAGGCGAGACATTTTCACATTTGAAATACATAATAGCTGTCATTTGTGATTCCTGCGCAATAAGTGGGTGAAGTGATGCGTTCATTGGTGACTAGCAAATGTCCCAGAAGCGCGGTGGTACCCCTCTCACTCTTCCAAGAATAAGCAGTGCGTTATCTGAGAGGTTTCTATAAACAAATGTAAATCAAGGTTAACCTTTCGCGTAGAAGGATAATAGAAGCAGTTATATTATGGTAGACAGTGTCGGAAACAGATAATTGGGATAAAAGAATAATTTAAAAGAGAAGACGTGGAAGCAGCGAACCGATATTACGTGCAAAATAAATACATTAGTGGCGGTTATTAAGAGAGAAGGTCCTAAGCTGAGAAACGCTGCATAATGAAATAATCGGCGCGCCTCGTTCATTGATTGAGCGATAATTGAGCAGCTGGCATTCATAACTTAAGCCTCGGCTTTACCGTATTCAGCTCACTTGAATCGTGACGAGGTAGGTAAATGTTTTTAGATCATTTAATACATGATGCTAATTGCTTCAAGGTAAAGTTCGCAACAGGTAAGGCTATACAGCAACAGCACCAAATTGTTACAGGTTAAAGCTGTCAACATGTGTTTTGCTCTCTCGAAACAGCGGAGGATGCAAGCGAGAGAAAAACATAAAAGAGTGAAACCCCAGCTTATGTTCTGGAATACACTCCACTCGATGGGATTTACCCTTCCCCAGCAATGAATGGCCCTGGTCAACAATCCTGTAATTAACAGCAACGTGAAATAATTAAAAGTAATAACAGCATATGCCAGAATCGAAATAAAAACATAGGAATGATAAACATAATGAAATGGATAGACGAGGTATGCATAGATCTGAGTACTAGCAAGTTACAACTTCTTGCTGCAAACACTAGTGAAATGATTTGTATGCTGAAGTGGAACAGAAGAAACCGATAATCTCTGAAGCACATATAGTAATTAGATAACTCAAAGGATGAGAATTAGGATTTCGGATTTAAGGAATCGTGTAGTTCTCTATTTTGCAACACATGATTCACACGCCACAAACAACCGTGTAAAGGTCCAGTAAATTGTAAAATGAGAGGTAAGGAACATGGACTGAAATTCTTTGATATGTATAATATTCTTCAAAGTGCACCTGCAGACTTTGAAAATCCCCCCTACAAAATGAAAGAAAGAAAAGAAAGAGAGAAAGAAAGAAAAATAATAAAAAATCCAAGGCGCTGTGTCCGTTTCAAAGAAAATCGTACCCAGGAGCGCTCCAGCATGCGAGCCTTGTATACTATGCCTTAGTCATCCCATTTGATGATGTAGTTGCTAAATCTTACATAAGTTTTTTTTTTTTTTTTTTTTTTTGCATAACGTCCTCCGACGTCAAGTCATGTCGGACGATGAGTGGAATGGATGAAATGATGCTCAAATGAGCCCAGGGTCCCTAGAGTTTAGAGTTACCCGACAATTGTTTTTCAGGATAAGGGAAAACCCCGGAAAGTACCTTATCCAGGTAACTCACCCTGTCCAAGATTCGAACTCGGGACCTCTTCAACGTCAGACAGACATGCTACCACCACACTACCGAGGCGCGCACACCCGGGTTCTGCGAACTACCCAATGGTAAAGAACTACTTAGAACTCATCTCCGCTTTCAACTTCCGCGAGGCGCGGTCATGAAGATATGAGGTTAGATATTATCCGTATTAAAAAAGCTCCAGTTTTAGCACAAGTTTAAAAGTTCTACATTAACTTTAATGTACTTACACCCAAAAAAATAAGTTACCCTTAAAACTGATTTGTGCGATGAAATATTGCGTTCATTTCTCTAACGAATAACATAGTACAATGAAAGGGTAGAGCCAGACTGAAAAATTCAATACCATAGCCGGGATTTGAACCACGGATCTTCTGGTCTCCGTTCAGCCGCTATAACCATTTGAGCTAGTATGGTCAACGTGTCAACATGACATTAAATTCTCCAACTGACTCGTGTTTCTCCCGGTAAACCACTAGGAGTTCTCATAAACACATGAGACAAATACCTTAATGGCGACTTACTATGTTGTAAGTACTTTAAGGCCCGGGCTTTATAGTTCGGACCACTATTAGGTACAATTAATGGAAATTAATTGTTCTTTCACACTAGCCGTGTGTAGGACGCACTATGAAAGGGTAGAGCCAGAATGAAAAACTCAATGACATAGCCGGTATTTGAACCACGGATCTTCTTCAAATCCCGGCTATGGCATTGAGTTTTTCAGTCTGGCTAGTGTGAAAGAACAATTAATTTCCAACATAATACAAGTATTCTAATTTAAAAGAGCATTTGAATGTCATATATGGAAGTTCTATAATACCTTTCTTTTTAAATTAGTAAAATAAAACTTATGAAATTTGGGATAGAGTCAAATTGAAAAATCCAATGCCATGGCCGGGACTTGAACTACGGATCTCCCGGTTGCCGTGCAGTCGCCCTTACCCATTGAACTACCATGGCCAAGGTGCCGTCATGACAATAAGTTCTTCAGTTGACTCATATATTTCCCAGTAAACCACTAGGGGCTCTCGTATTCGAGATACACCTTTGTAGCGACTTATCATTGCAACTATTGAGTCCAAGTCGAATTAAAGATCCCCTAGTAGTTTACCGGGAAAATATATGAGTCAATTGGAGAATTTAATAATATGACGGCACGTTGGCCTTGGTAGTTCAATGGGTAAGAGCGACTGGATGAAAACCAGGAGATCCGTCATTCAAATCCCGGCCATGGCACTGAATTTTTCAGTTTGACTCCATCTATCCAAAACCTTAGCCTATACACGGCTAGTGTGAAGGGATGATTAATTTCTATCAATTAACTTAAATTATAAAGTTTATATAAAGTCTAGAGCAGCTTATTATGCTTATGCTTACGACGGATTCTTAATTTTCATTTCGATATGACAAATGAATCAACTATGAGCTTGGGTTTTGCAATTCTGTAAAATGGACTCGTAAAGAAAAAGAAATTTAAGAAATTCAACATTAATGAAAAAATACCTTTCGTGTCAACTAAATACTTTTGTACGACTGAAAATGAAATTGCTGCAAATGGTAAATTAGTCAAACGCCTGGTAACTAAAAGGTGACAAACTCAGACAATTAAACAAAAAGCACATACCCACATAAATGTGGAGAAGAAAATATTAGGCATTATGCATTCCTTAACCAGCAAAGAGTTAACATTAAGCACTGGTAATCAGAGTGAATTGTTTGATTTTATATTTTATCTCAGACTAGTTCCTATTGTATTGTTCTGGATTTAGTGGGCGAAAACATGGGTAGCTTATTTATCGCCTGCAGACAGATGCAAAAACTTGAGCATTTTAATTAGTATGTAGGAAACTGCAAAACCTAAAGAAATAATGAATAATAATGAATGAAATCAAATAACAATGAGTGAAAGAATAGAAAGTGTTTTCTTACACATAATTTATTTGTAAAAGGGCAAAGGGCATAAAATGCACTGATATATGCATAGTTTGTATTTTACTATTCAGAAACATAACTGAAAGCCTTAAGATAAAAATAAATTTCTAGAAATAAGAGTTCCTTCCACGTAATAATGGACATGTGATTTACTGACAGTGCTAACCTCGACCATTGGGCAAGCGAATCATCAGCTAATCTCGTTATGAAAAGCCTCAAAGAATTAACGAAACTTGCAAATAAATTAACTCGGTTGTGTAATACAAGGCAGGCAGCAGAAAATAAACCTTCTTAGAGACAAACTGTTATTGGGCATGCATTGGGCGCTATCTTCCGACTCCTGCAGTCTAGCAATCCCATAATCTGCTTATACTCGTACGTCGTACACGTCATATTTAGTTGCAAGCTTGTTTTTGTCCAAATGTGTACAAATTAATAAGTATATTCTTTCTATTCCGAGAAAGACTGCCGATAACTTCTTTGTACAATATAGGACGACTGAATTTTGAATGGGTATACCGAGTGATCTAGATGTTGTAGATTAACTTAGAAGATCATTTTAATTCACAATGGTGAGAGCGTTATATTTTGCTAACAAACAACAAATAGCACTAAATTCCCTTATTATTCACTCTAATTAGCAGACTGAGCCCTGAATGAGCTTCGCGTTCTCTGTCAAGACTGCGTTTGAATTAAGCTCAGTATGATAGCGTCTGCGTTGAGTTAAACAGGATCTCAAGTAAGTAGAACAATTGTGAAGTAAATTAACCTCTGCACATTATAACTCCAACACACTGTCATGTTTATATTGTCGCGAGACATTGTAGACGAGCACCGAGAGAGACAGAGAGCGAGAGGGAGAGAGAGAGAAGCGGGGAGTGAAGGAGACAGATAGCATCCAAACCACGCCCATAGAGAGAGATAGAGCAACAGAAGGAGGAAGCTCCATGGTTTTCTCGCTACATTACGACAGATCGTGTTAGTTCGGTAGCTTTTAAGAAACTTCAGCAGCCTTCGAGAAACAGCTGGGCGGGTATAAATAACACTATGAACGGCAGATCACTCCTCAGGACTCCGATCCATTTATTCTGTAGGTCGTTCTTTCCTCGTGAGGTTGCTTCACGAAGCTTCTCTTCTCCCATACGTGGAGGACGAAATTAGGCGTCCGGCTACAAAATTTTACGCTCAACTTCCAACATACAGAAGCGCCCTGGTTCGGTCTCTAGGAGATTACGACGCAACGAGACGCCGCTTCAGGCTTTCCTGGGTACCCCGTATGTCATGCCCGCACACTGGAGTAATCCGAACAGCAGCAAAAGCTGAACTCCATAATCTTCAAATGAGCTGTTTGGTTACAAAATTTACCCCATTATTAATCCAGTGAACACCAGGGTGTAAGAAAAGAATGGATTAGCATCCTGTATAAAATCAGAGGAGTAAGAAAAGCTACCTTGTAAAAATTCCTCAACAAAATAATCCCACCCCATCCTGTATCACCAAAATTTCAACCTGCAGTTAAAACCAAAATATGGGAGGGTACGTAGCAAAAACCTTCTGGCTGTTAACAGTCTGTCAGTGCCTGCGATGCGATGCGATCACTCCTCATCCAAACCAGCTAGTGAAGATACTGGGTCAATATGACCACCGTCTCCCCAGGAGACGGAGGAGCTACCGCCTCCCCAAGTATGCCCTTGGGTGGTAAAGTCTGCCTCTCCCCCTTCATCCCCAATCACCGCCAGGTCACGCCACACCTTGGTCGTGGCTGGAAGGGTGACACCTGCAGTGGCCACCAAGAGCGCACGAACGACCTGGAAAAACCTAACTTTAAAAACCAAATTCCATCTGGCCTCTCGCTATAGGTTCCCCCTATGCTTGACGGATCCCTAGCGACCACTCAAAGCGAGGTGGAACGGGCACTGTCCCCCTTCATCGGAGGGACATCCCGGCAGCAGAAGCATCAGCAGAGACCAACTGCGCCGTCTTACACAACGACACGCAAGCTCGCGCAAATGACTATATCTTTTATACCGCACGGGTAAATTCGCACACCGGATAGGTACCGTGGCGTGTTACCCTCCGCATCGGGAGAAACCGGGCGACCTGCAGCTGCTCTTGCCTCTTGAGTGAGCCAGTTCGGCAGTGAGAGCTGCTAGAGAATTATCAATGGTCAGTTTTCGTGCATTGTGTGTGGATATTTAATTTGTATCGAGTTGTGAGTTGAGAATTGATAAACGTGTAGCGATTTGAAAGTGAATTCTTTTGTTTGTTTACGTGTGCTGAAGTCACGGGAAGCTGTGTTGGTGTATGTTATATTGGCGCTGTTCGAACGGTTATAAATACGTCATTCTGCTGCTCAGTTCTGTACAGAAGCGTCTTACTAAGGAAGTAAGGAGCATTTTGAATTTCTGCGAACTAGACTTTTAATCTTACGAACCCACAAAGTCACAATATGAACTAGAAGTTGATAACGTTGATCAGTAAAACAGCTGACACAGAGCATATGGGAGAGCAGCAATATAAATCTACATTTAACAAGTAACGGAAATTAATTGTTCTTTCACACTGGCCGTGTGTAGGCTAAATTGTGGAAACGTAGGGTCAGACTGAAACATTCAATGCCATAGCCGGGATTTGAACCACGGATCTTCTGGTTTCTGTCCAGCCGCACTACCATTGTGCTACTATGGCCAACTGCCGATATGACATTAAATTCTCCAACTGACTTGTATTTTCCCGGTAAACCCTTAGGAGTTCTCATAAACACATGAGACAACTACCTTAATGGCGACTGACTTACTATATTGTA
>CM060948.1:59514568-59637068 GCA_030765055.1 Mantis religiosa | reverse complement strand
TTTTAAATAATTTTTTGCACTATGTAACGGATATTTCATACTTGCCATTCTTGTTGTAATGCAGTTTAAGTTGACATCCCGCACTAGTGCATAAGTATTTCTCCATAGAAACACATATAGACCATGCAGGTTCTAAAAACTAACATTTATCTTCAATTATATTTATAAATATTTCAGCTAACATCTGTACTACTAAAATTCAGATTGATATAAATACACATAGTGCAAAAATATAATGTGCAACACAGATGTGGTAAGCACATAATGAAATCTCGAGAAATGAAAATCCTCGGTACAAGAGGTTCCTGTTTTCAAACCTTTCCTCGTTCCGTATTAAGTGTTTGCCACATTAGTAACGCAACATACTATTATTAACGACTTTCTTAATTGATACGGTCATATCAACGCCGCCGATATGCCGGAATTTCGACCCACAGGAATTATTTTACGTGCAAGCATATCTACTGACATGGGACTGTCGCTTTTGGATTAAAGGAATAAGCTGTTCAGTGATAAGAAGCAAACTCTCATCTTCCTGTTGGAAGAATTCTCTAAGAGAACAAATTCTGTAGCTTGGTTGCAATCTAACAACCCGACCGTGAGCTGAGCTTTGCCTTGAGCCATGATTCCTAGGTTCATCTCTAATCCTACCACCACTACGTCTTGTTTCCATAAAAACATATTTTAATTGCGTTTTAACAAAGTAGGCTAACAATACACAGCGCAACTGAATACTCAAGCAAACTCTGTTTCCCACATACAACTGGCAATAACTGACCTTGACCTTGCCTTCTTAGCCTTCGCGTCCCTTGCTTGATGACCTTCACGTATCTTCTTTTAAAAATCAGACTGTATATATGTTTTCTCGCGCCTGCCGATGTATGACACGTTGCTGTCCTGAAGACATCATTATGTCTGAACAGAGTATACACACTGTACTCACGGTGTATGTGCAATAAGGTGAGGTAAACCTCTGTGTATTGTGAACTTTTTTCCGATACACCTTCTCTCTTTGCCATATAGCGCCTACATGCAGTTGTTTACATGCGCGAGCGATAACAGTACAGTCTATGTGCTCTATACCTATGGAAAAACAAACACGCCTCCAGCCTTTAATAATTTATACATAAATATACGTCCACAACGGCAACACATTTAAAATGCAAAGCATAGTTCAATGATAACTAACGGATTATTTGTTGGTTATAACTTGGCAGAATATAAGTGCTTTACTAAAATTAGCATTTAGTTGCATCTTCGAAAGCTTAAATGACAGAAGCTGTAGAGGCCTGACTAGGCAGTACAAGCAGCTGATCAATATCTACTAATTCGGATATTGCTTGAGTTACGAGTCCCAGACGATTACAGCCATGATATAGATACGCGGGTAGTGCCTCCTAGTTTCCCAGACACAAATACCTTCCAGATACCTTATACTGTCGTTATATAAATATATTCTCAAAGATTGCATCATCATCATCATCATCGCCATCATCATCACTAAGCATGAAGTTTAATGTTGTTCGAAGGTTACGTTAACTTCAAACTAGCTTACGTGATGCAATGTTCATTCATATTTCCAACAATATGTCAATATAAATTTTGCTTGCGTAGATGGCAGATAGACTTTAATTGCATTTCCAAGTATTTCATCAAAATGGCGTGGCTGTTGTCTACCCCCAAAATCAGCTGTTGGAGATACTGAATCTTTTGTATCAGTTCTAATATTTTAGTAATAAATTATTTCCTCCCACAATACTGTAGCTGGGATCTTTGGACCAATCGGCCCACTTAGCACATCCATATATATAAAATCAAATCTAAAATCAACAACATTTTGAATTAAGAATACGAAATCTCAAAAGGTCTACTTCGTCTACTAACCTGCGTGAGTTAAACAGGTAGGATAACTTCACATTCGTGACCAGCAGACCGTTTTTAAATATGCACATTTTTATCTGAGAAGCACTGAATAAATCTTTTGTATACAAAGGCAGCCTGTTTTCTTACTTCTGCAATTTTCGTTCAGCCTGCTGTAATAGCTGATACCTTTTCTGGTTTATATCAATAAACATTCAGGTTTTATTATACTCTCTACTTCTCAGCATCTAATCTGATAATGCCTAACAACCGCAGATTTAATATCTGGTTTCTGCTTGAAGTAAATGCAGCGAAATCAACATTAATGTTTACATAAGAAAACACCACTTTTTATTTATTTGTTCCATTTATACCCCGCTTTTAATTGCAATGGCCATATCGGCGGTTGTTCTCCTTTGAAACATATCGAAGGTGTTAACATGGGTCGTATCATTATACTCTTTTTTTTAATTTACGTCCTCCAACGTTAAGTCATATCGGGCGAAATGATGCTCCAAGGATTCCGGTGTCCATTGAGCATTGAGTTACCTAACATTCGTCTATCAAGATAAGTGAAAACCCCGGAAAAAACCTTATCCAGGTAACTCATCCTAACTGAGATTCGAACTTGGGACCTCCTGTACGTGAGGCAGATACGCTGCCATCTACGCTAACGAGGCGGGCGTGTATCATTAGATGACGCACACATTCGCACTCTCATTCGTATTTCCAGACTCTGGGGAAGATGAAGAATTACCTTGGTCGGAGAAAAATCCCCACCCTCACCGCCGGGAATAGAACCCGGGACCCCTATCACGGCAGGCAGGTGCTCTACCAATTGAGCTACGGAGCCAGCTACCACCCTCTTCGGACTTTTCAAATATACACCAAAAGAGAACTTATCAAATACAATATACTGCAAGAGTTATAGAAGTCGCGGATCACTCGATGTCTGCTTACTTCGTAATTCATCGGGAATTCTCGTAAATCCTTCCAGCGATGTTCATTGCTGCCGGCTACAGCGAGGGAGAAATTATTTTGTGATTGACACGAGCTCCTTTCGGGCAACTGCAGGAGGGCTCGTCATCTACATAACCAATTAACGCTGACCTGGAGTTTTGCCTTCCTGAAGTTATTGGTCCCTGAGGTACACGCCTTCCAGGCTGACTCAGAGGAGCTTACGTCAACCACAAAGTAATTTATTCTTTACCTTTGTTGCGCAATGGTCTAATGATGGACAGAATCGAATTTCGTCAAGAATTGATTACACTGTAGCTGAATACTTTTGAGAATCGAAACTTATTCGAGTACACCTCGAATACTAAAATCACTGAGTAATGTCGTTGTAGTACTCACTAATGCAAGTCAATTTAATTCTTTTGAAAGTTCTCGAATACTAGTGTGTCATCACGCTTCAGTTCTATCCGCTAATAGATAATAGATCGTTACATTCTATGCTTATATCTACTCCTATGAAACAAAGGTTTGAAAGAAAAGAAGCGAATAAAAAGAACAAGCAAGAAGGAAAATAGCTATTGCACAGAACCTTCAAAAAACCAAGGAAGACAGCCGTAAAAAAACAGCAAAAAGGAGAATAATTGGTTTGAGCTCTTCAGAAGAAGAGAAAGGAGGTATTGAAATACTGTATCAAAATATCGACGATGACTCCAACAAATTTGATGTGCCAAATGATATTGAAAATAACGCTGACATTTGCAAGTGCTCAGACTGGACTCATGCAGGTTTAAGGTTTCCTAATTTACGTCCTCCAACGTTAAGTCATAACGGACGATGAATGAAATGGGTGAAGGGAAGCTCAAATGAGTTCGGGGTCCATAGACCTTAGAGTTAACCGACATTAGTATATCAGGATGAGACAAAACCCCGGGAAAACACCTTTTCCAGGTAACTCGTCCTAATCAAGATTCGAAACCGGGACCTCTTGAACGTGAGGCAGACACGCTACCATCTTCGCAACCAAGGCGGGCTAAGGACTCATGCAGCTTGCACTGGTTGAGAAACAAAAGCATCTGCTGATTCATTATATTCTCTCCTGTATTTTAGCATTTTAATGTGACATAGGAGGACACATCAAATTCTATGATTATAATTTCATCAAACTGATGGATACATATGTCATTTCATATGAAACTGCTATAAAATAGAAACGGTTGTACGCCATTGCCCTCCGAGTGTTAAGGTTAAGTGCATCTGCACCTATCCGAGTGGACCGCGCCGAGGCTGAGCAGACCTCGATTCTCACCATGGTGGCCCGGGTTCCATCCCAGGTGACCGGAAATTAAAATTCGTGAAGGACAACATGGCACTGGAGCGGGTTTTCTCCGGGATCTCCGGTTTCCCTGGGCATCTTATTCCACCGGTGCTCCACCTTCATTTCATATATCATCAGTGTCAGCGCCTGAAGTGCGCGTAAAAGTAGGCGTTAAACACTACGCATTTCATTTCACACCTATCCGAATAAAGTATTCGAATTAAGTATTTAGGACTTACGCCCATCCGAGTGACGGATTCGAATACATTATTGCGGGTGTCTTTTACAAATATTTTACACTTATTCATCGTTCCAGTATGGTGTGTCTGAAATAAATAAATAAGTAAATATGTAAATAGGTAAAGAGGCAGGCAGGCAGGCAGGCAGGCAGGTAGGCAGCCAGGGAGCCAGGGAGCCAGGGAGCCAGACAGACAGACAGACAGACAGGCAGGCAGGCAGGCAGGCAGGCAGGCAGGCAGGCAGGCAGGCAGGCAGGCAGGCAGGCAGGCAGGCAGGCAGGCAGGCAGGCAGGCAGGCAGGCAGGCAGGCAGGCAGGCAGGCAGGCAGGCAGGCAGGCAGGCAGGCAGGCAGGCAGGCAGGCAGGCAGGCAGGCAGGCAGGCAGGCAGGCAGGCAGGCAGGCAGGCAGGCAGGCAGGCAGGCAGGCAGGCAGGCAGGCAGGCAGGCAGGCAGGCAGGCAGGCAGGCAGGCAGGCAGGCAGGCAGGCAGGCAGGCAGGCAGGCAGGCAGGCAGGCAGGCAGGCAGGCAGGCAGGCAGACAGACAGACAGACAGACAGACAGACAGACAGACAGACAGACAGACAGACAGACAGACAGACAGACAGACAGACAGACAGACAGACAGACAGACAGACAGACAGACAGACAGACAGACAGACAGACAGACAGACAGACAGACAGACAGACAGACAGACAGACAGATAGATAGATAGATAGATAGATAGATAGATAGATAGATAGATAGATAGATAGATAGATAGATAGATAGATAGATAGATAGATAGATAGATAGATAGATAGATATAAGTTTTGTAGACGACGCTGCCAATCACATAAGCACCACCAATGTACCACAATTTTGTCTTGCAGATGTTTTTATTGGTCAGTAAATCTACTGATATTGAGTTGTTGCTGCTAAGTGCCCTTAGAAGGCAAACGTCTAGATCGGATTTGAACCACGGCCTTGACATCAGTAGGCCAGGATCTAACCAATTAATCCACCCAGACCGATAATGGCTGTCTAAGTTCAAGATCTTCAAAATAATGAACAAACTAAACTTAAGGATATACACTACAATTGAAATATCAAAGCTCTTTGCTTGTATTTTTGTTCTTGGTTGCCAAAGTTGGATTGTATTCCTAAGCATAAGCACCAAACACACCTTCAGTTCAGCCAAGCATGGTCACGAAACATTTGACAGACGACTGGCCTTTACCTCTGTGAAATTAACGCTGTCCATTTGAGGCAATTGAACTCTAACCACATTTGGAATGATGTACTTGTCAACCTTTAAAGAACTTACTTAACGTTAATTTAATGGTTGGTTTAATGGAAAGGAACGACCGGGGAGGTTGGAATGGGAAACACCTTCTTCCCGCACGGCGACGTCTGTTTTTGTGGAGTTGACTTCCCATTTAAGCATTGTAAACGCCTCACATCTATTCTCGTTCTCTGCCAAGATGGTAACCACCACCGTTGCCGTGGTTCATTCCGCGTTAATGGCTCGGAAATCCGCTTCTGTCTCCACATATACACGGCTGCTTTAGTGTCTACATAATACATGTATTCAATAAGCGCGATTGTAAATCGGCGTTATAACACGATACAGTTCTATCATATTACTCTGCCGCCCTTTGAAGTAGTTGAAAAGCCATTATTAAAGCGGTAATAACGACACAAAGCGTCGGAGTTGGATAAATAAACAAGCATATAAAGCTTTGTGCTTTTAAACATTTTTAATTAAAAGTTTAGGAATTAGTTTTAAAGGGACAGAGAAATGAACCAAAACCCCCATATAAGCGTACCACAGTGGTTTTTCAAAATATTACAAGGAACATATCGAGTTTACAAGATAACTAAAACAATTGATTTGCATAAATGTCTTAAATATGCGAACTGTTTCTTATTAAGTAAACTGTTTCTTTTTCATAACTTCATTATAGTCGCAAAAATAATAAACATATCCAATGGAGATTATCCAATATACGACAATAACCTGGATGCCATTATTAATTAGGCAGTTAAATACATATTCCTTTGTGTAAATATTATTATTATCTTTTACCTCACAATTCACTGAATTAACAGCTATAAATCGAAAAACTATTGTTCACCAAAATTATGGTATTGCAAAATAATTTGACAAAGTCAGATAAATGGAAACTAGCAACACAAACAATGTGGAAATTCTATAGTTTAATTATTAGTTTTAAGAAAATATTCAGTAGGAGCTAGATGGAAAATATAGGTATAATTATATACACTCTGATTGTGTAAAAATATCGGAGGGAGCGATTCCCAATCCAGAGGATGAGGATTATCAAAGAGCGCCTGCCATTGTGTCTACAGTTAGAACTGAGTAATAGTCAGATAAAAGATAATGGAAAATAAAAGGTGAGATGCAATGGGGTTAATTTTGGGGATTCGTTTTCGTTCCCAGCATTCACCTAGCGAACCGTAACACTCCCGAAGAAAACCTATGGGTCAACAAGTTTGGCCACAGGAATCGAACCTAGGACACCTTCAATGCGGGCCTGAGTCATCCCGCTCAGTTGTAGGCATATTGCTCAACGGTATCATATGCTGTTTGAAAACGCTTTGTTTCCTTTTTAGGATCCGTGAAATACCAAGGAGAACGTAGGCAGAACGGATCACAAAATATGGGAAAAAAGTGACAGAAATATTGAAATACTGTAACTAAACCGATGGCATTTTAATGAACTATCAAAGATACTCACCAACTTCGACACATGTGCATCGGCTGTCAAACTCTTAGAAAGAGCTCAAACTTTGGTGTACGGCGTGTCCGCTGAGTCATACCCCTTATTCATCTCATTTAGTCTACTTTTCAGCTACTTCAAACTTTTTTGTAGCCCGCCTCGGTAGCGTAGATGGTAGCATGCCTGCCTCACGTTCAAGAGGTCCCGAGTTCGAATCTCGGTTAGGGTGAGTTACCTGGAAAAGGTGTTTTCCGGGGTTTCCCCTTATCCTAAAAGATGAATGTCGACCCTAGAACCATTTGAGCATCATTTCACAAATTCCATTCATCGTCCTATATGACTTAAAAAGTTAAAAGAACGTAAACTACAAATAAGAACCTTTTTAAATTATTGATCTCATTTTTTTTTGCATATTTAAGTCCTTTCTTATGTCTCTATCAGCATTATTTCACCATTATTTCCTCTGTTTCTGTAGCTTATATTTTAGAAACCGAAAGCATACTCCATTTTGTTACCAAAAGAACATTGTAAATACTGTTGTGGCTTTCTTTTCCTGTGCAGATGCCTCTCCAGAAAATTCAGTGAAGTCTACCCCAAAGTCCGAAGACACCGACCTCTGTTTCCCGAGAGCGATGGAAAACTCCGGGGGTCATTCCTTGGGGCAATACCTGGCGTCCAAAAAGCCCTCCCCCCACAATCGACAAGAACGTCAAGACGGGTGGAAGTGGATACCCCACTTACGCGCGTCAACCCCGCAAGGAAGACTACCGAAAACTTCAGTGGGGCCGCCTGGTAATCTAGCACACCTACTAGCTCTGCAGGCTAGTACCCGGGACTTTTAGGCAACCCTCTGCCCCCTCCGGGTGGCCGAAGACTGGTCGGAGGTACCCGATATCCCGTGGGCTACGGGAACACACTGCACCCTCGAGTCCAACCCAATCCGAACAACTCCCAATCAGGGAAGGGCTCGAATGTTCGGCCCGAGGTTCCTCCAGTAACGGCAGAGGTACCACGAGTGCTAAGGGTCCGCAGCGCTCGCATTAAAGCAGCTGAAAGGGACGGATCCTCTGCCCTACGGGAAGATGCCTCTCAACAGTAAGAACAGACAATCAATAAAATGTGAACTTCGGAATATATTATCAGTTGGGCTCATTTGAAATAAACTGTTCAATTTACAAGGCTATTTCTTTAAACGTGTATGTGGATTAAATATTATTATATTATAGCCACAAATGAATACAGGTTTCAGAAATCATCTTTAAATAATAATTTCTACTATTACACAGATTTAGTTTGAAATTCAAAATTTGAAACATAAACTGCTAAATTGTCTTTCAGGGGATGTTTTTGCATGCAAAGTCAGACCCTGGAATAGTGCTTCTTGGAGTGACCGGCGAACTGGTGTCCCTTAGGAGAATCCCAATCTTTGAAACTTGTAACACTGTCATGCATAGGATGACAAAGTTTTCAACGAATGTGTTAGTTGTCCATTTATTTTATAATGTTTACATCTTATGTCATTTTTCTGATGTTCCACATATTAAGACATTTTCCCACTTTAGCACCTTGATTATAAAATGTAATTATTGGAGCCAAGTTTAAAAATAAATTAATATTGTTGACAATTTGCCTACGCATTTCCTTTTACTCATGCTTACATGTTACACTGATTGTTGAGACTTTTGTTCTCCTAAATTAAATTTTGTAAAAGTAATGCACAAACTGACTACAGTCGTTCGATGTACGGTTTCAGTGAAGAAACACTGATAATAATTAAATACAAAAAAATGATTGAAGAAATTAGATGTTTTAAGAAACGAAAGGAACCGGAAGTGTTTCCCTTCACGCCGTGCTAGCGGAGTACATAGGTGCCTCAAAAACTTGAAATATATTTTTGGAACCTCCTTAATTCTCCTTTTATTGAGATGGTATTCCAGGATTACAAAAATAACACATGTTCTATTTAGGGTATTTGCTACAAAACCAGCAATTTTTAATTAAAACAAATGAAGGCAAATCACTTGCATTAGGTATGAATGCACGAAGAACTTAAAATAACTGCTTAAAGAACTGCTTAAAAGAACTTAAAATGTGTGGATTATGCCACGTGGTAGCTCACAATGATGTCTTAATTAGACCTATTGTATACATCAAATACACCCAGCAATATTAGTGTTCCAGTAGTTATGGCGGAAGGGCTTACAGCTGGAGGCCCAGAACTTATTGATATCCTGGAATTCCTGGAATAATCTTTTCCAGTTAAACCTAGAGTTGATGTCACTACATTCCTTACTCTAAGGCTCTCGTAAGAGCAATGCACTAATTATTCAACGAACACAGATGAAGGAAAATCAGTATTGTAGCAAATTACAGAATTACAGTAAATCAGAGTACATTATTTTATTTAAATATATCATATATCAAACTAAGAATCAACATATACTAATAAAATTATTTGAATCTATGTAAATAGAAAACTTTAGAGAATATATGAAGGGCCGAACAGCAAAACTCACATTCTCCACTCTTGGGTGAAATACATTTTTTTCATATTTCTGTTCTAAATGTAGAACTCCATGTGAATGAAGCCAAAATATATTAATAAACTGACATCTCCTATACAAAAGAAGGGGAGAAAATTGGATGTGGTTGCCAAACATATTCTTCAGCACCATTTTGGGTGCTAAATTTAAATTCTCCTCTCAACCAATAGGAAGCTTAAGAGCAATAAGATCAGAAGTCATTCCTAGAAGTAATTACAAAAAAGAGTAGAAAAAAGGAAATGTGAAATCACTTCTCATTGAACATTACGGAGAAGAGTGGAGAACGGCTGAATCTGTACACATTTTCAAACATGTAATAGATGGCCCAGAAATTAGTCCAGATGAACATGAGTGCGAATGCAGTCATGTATAAGAATCGCCTGGTTTACACATTTAGGACAGACTTTTTCACTTAATTTCAATGTATAACATCGTAGTTTGCTAATGTATAAGTTACAATAAAGTGATTTGCTTGATACACCTGCCAAAAAGTTCTGTTATCATAACTGAAGTGTTACAACTTCGTTATTCCTGGTATAAAAATAACATTCTCCATATTTTTACATTGAACAACTGACATTCTCCACAGCTTGGTTGCAAAAGTCACATTCTGCAATATTTAATACTGTTTTTCTATCAATCAAATACCTAGATATATCTTTATGAGAAGCAACATTTATTTATTATTCACTCTTCATGAAAATTGCAAAACAACTTCTAATCAATGAATATTACCATCTGTATTAGTATTTTGTGGATTTCTTAAAATTTAAAAAAGTGGAGAGTGAGACTTTTGCAGTTAGACCCTTCATATATTAGTACCAATTGTATCTTCTGCAGAGAAATATATCTAACTGTCCAAATAGAGTGTTAGGTCATTGCAACAATGGAGATTAGACCCATTAAAACAAAAGTAAATAACAGTTTCACAGCCTTACACAAAAGAGTTGTAAAGTGGGGAAATTAAATTAGGCATTTAAATAAGGGAATGAAGATAACAAGATGTAGATTAGTTGCTATTCTAAGAGTAAGTGCATGATATCTTGGTTGACTAAATCGTTTATTTTAAAAATTTGGTTGCTATAAAGGATGCACAGCACCTCTTTTATTCTTTAAATATTTACAGTTATTGATTTACAATAAAATTAATATTGCATTTGCTTGCCAGTTATCGTGTGATTGACAGTTAAATTAAACTGCGTTTTGTGTCCCAGTAATTAATAATATGATATAACCTATCTGATTCCATTGGATTCCGAGAGATATGTCTAAAAATCCAATGACATACCTCAGATGCGAGTTTAGTGTGGTTGAACCAAAACACACACCGGGTATGATGAACCGAGTTTGGGTTAAACACCTTAAGGTCAAAATAATCTTCACTTACTTGAGGGAACGGATATATCCCGCCTTTATATACGTATTTACTTCACGGATTTTGTTGGCCTCTGTGAATGTAATCTAAGACAAAATGCTCCTTCCCGCTTAATACAAAAGAGAGATTGTGAAACCATTTAGCTGTTAGCTGCAATTAAAGGTTTTGTCTCTATACTTGCCTTGTTAGCTAGCTATGAGGAACTTTCAAATGTTTTGCATTTGCAACGTTTTATCACAACAAAATCTTTAATTGAAGTAGAGTTTAGGGAATCAAATGTTTAATATTGTGATTACTCAATTTAGTTCAGTTACCTCAAAAATGTATCCTTTATCTTATGCTTCGTAACTTAAAAGCACCTCAGGTATTTCGTTAAAATTGTCAATATAGCTATATATGTTCAGAAACAGGGTCCTAAAAGCCGTTCAGTTTGACATAGAAAGATTCACAGTTAATCAGGAGTTAATCAGAAGACTATCGTATTAATTAAATTAATTAGGAGTCGATTAATGACACAAAACAACACTTACTTTTAAATTTTCCCGGAACCAGTTTCTGAGGCCTTCCCTCTATCTTCAGCCGGACATCGACTTGTTCTCATTGGTGTAGCTGGCAATATTTTGTCATCAGTCTCCTCTGATGGCGGTTCGAGGAACTTGCTGAACAAATCTTTCTGGGGGATGTCGAAATTGAATACTTTGTTCCTATTTTTTGAAATAAAGATTTGTTCCCATGTGGACAGTTCTTCTTTTCCTGTTGTATGTTTTAGTAATTTTGGTTCTGGATTTATGTTGTGGTTTTTTTTCCCAAAAATGCGTGGCAACTGCTGATTTTTCTAATTGTTTGTATTTTATGTTCCTAAAGTGTTCCTTTGCTCTTGTTTCTAAATTTCTTTTGGTTTTTTTTTCCAATATAAATTTGACCACAGTCACAGCATTCAATTTGATATATACCAGATTTTTTGTTAGATGGATGGAACACATGGGAACAAATCTTTATTTCAAAAAATAGGAACAAAGTATTCAATTTCGACATCCCCCAGAAAGATTTGGTCAGCAAGTTCCTCGAACCGCCACCAGAGGAGACCGATGACAAAATACTGCCAGCTACACCAATGAGAACAAGTCGATGTCCGGCTGAAGATAGAGGGAAGGCCTCAGAAACTGGTTCCGGGAAAATTTAAAAGTAAGTGTTGTTTTGTGTCATTAATCGACTCCTAATTAATTTAACTTATACAACAACACTGTTTTCAACAGTTCCATGAAAGTATTTATAAACTATCGTATATTTATATTTTCTGGTTTTAGACGCATAATACACTTATGATAGGCAAAACGAATTTCAAAGGCTCAATTTCCCTGTCCCAGAGCTCAGAGATTTTAACTGCAGATGTGTATCAAGCTGTTGCCAGTCTTATGAAACAAAAGATTATGCTTTTGCAGATAATAGAAATATTTTTACTGAGGAACAGAAAATCAGACATCCCATCGGTTCTTCCAATAGAACTGACAGCGTGATAAATGATATGAAAAAAATAATATTCATATAAATGCTAGATTAACCACATTAGTTTATGTACAAAGCATACAGACCTTTAAGAGGTAAAAATATAATAGACGAAAAAACATAAAAAAGCTAATAGCCTACAACTCCTAGGTCTCATTATTGATTGCAATATGCCTTGGAATGACAATATTGATTGTATCTTATCCAAACTGAGCTCGAATTAACAGTTTCTCATCCGCATTTTCATTCATAATTGACTTTTCAGTAATTTTCTCGGAAAATGCGATAAATGCAACAAAAATTACTATTCGGGAAGAAAAATAATAAGAATAATGGCAGGAGTAAGATGATCCACTCACGGTACACGACTGTCCAAAACGTTAGGATCTGGACTGCCGCATTACATTTTAGTTGAATTGTTACCTATTTATATTAGACAACCCAGAGAACTTCACAAAATTGCAGATATTCACAACAAACAGATCAGATATAAACAAGATTCACACAGGCAAATAACAACGTACAGTTATTCCAAAAACGGGCTTATTACAATATAGCAACATGAACTGTACAGCAAACTTTATTCCTGGCATGAACTACGTTCTACAGTTTGAACCATTTGGCCTATTCTCAATAAAGTATCCACGGATCCAAATAGTGTGGTATAGTGTGATGGCCATCTATTTCAGAAATTGCAGTTACTTAACTTGATGTTACTTTGCGCCTTTAACTTAAATAAAACAAAACCTAATAATTTATCTACAAAGCTAATTAACATATAAATGATGTAAATATTTATCTAAAAAGGATGTGAGTAAATGCTTTTAATGCTTTATTTTTAAATGAGAAGATAAAAACGGTGAAATACATCCTGAAGTTTATACTTTCCCAAGCTGTGTTCTAAGAATGTGCATTCCCAGTTTAAATACAGAAATAAGAATATTCTACGTATCCCGTTTAATTGTGTAATTTTACTGAAACCCACTAGAGTGAACTAATGCCACGATAGGCAAAATAGCCAAAGTTGAAAAACCAATACCGTTTTTTCACTTGTGGATATCAACTGTAATACACGTATGCAGATCAAACGTATAGTTTGGAAATAAAGTGCAATCTTTAAAGATATTACAAATTTCAAAAAAGGTGATGCTGCCTTAAATGAACACTTATGTAGTACAACTAATACTACACTATGCAGTCATTTGTCCTGATTGTGGTACAAGTGACAACTACATCGCATGTAAACATAAATAAAAACCATTATATATTTTCATGTTTGTTGCTCTAAAAGATATGAACATGCTGGATTAATGCTAACATTTGTAATACTAATTATGTATCCGTAGACATATTCTTTCAGAAGAGAGAAATTAAAATGCATGCCTTTAATTTTGCATTGCAGATTAAATAATCAGCTAATGGAAGTATTGTCAAAAGCAATACTCCCTCAGTAAATCCGTGAAAGTAAACCCACGTTACTAATGAAACAATTTCTGATATTAATTACTGAAATAACTGTCTTATTAGTTTTAAAGTGATTTTGAGATAATTAACTACAAACACAAAATTTGAAAAATGTCACATAAATATGTAGCCTTTATTAGGAACATCCGTAAGACAATCAACATATTGAATTACGAAACTGTTTCAAGGAATCATTCTAAAGTTTTGGTATGTAAACATTCTTTATATGGTTACCGGTAACATAGAGAGGACATTCTAAGTTAATTTTATCGGGAACACAGAGGAGGTTCCACAAGCCGAAGTTGGGGAAGGATTTCTTTCCATTCCGTTAAGATGAAAAGTTTGGCTTTGACCAGGGAACAAAGGCGAGGAGGTGAGCGAGAGTGGTGCTGAATGCAAATGCAGATCGCGGAGTGTTAGTGAACTTTACTCACGCGGTATAATAAAGTTGCCAAAGAGTTTACAGTAGCAGCAAACTCCACACCAATTTCTGACTCGATATGCGAGCCAGGAGAATCCTACTATAGACTGCTTGTTTGTTAAGTAACACACTGCCCCTCTCTGAAAGGCCCAAGCAGAGCATTTTTAGCGCTGTTCAAACACTCCAACTCATTTGAATCAAAATGAAAATACAAAAGTTTATTAAAAGTTAATCTAGCTCGACAGTGTAGATAAAGCTGGCAGTTTACCGCTTTGTAGGAGAGCTTCCTACATGTTTATAAAAAGTTGCTGCTTTTGGTGTTCATTATACACAGAGAAGGCAATACACTTTGTATATACACTCCTCTATTTGCCGATTATTATTATCGCTTTGTGTGAACTCTCGCGATATAGGGCCTTAAGGGACGCCAAACTCTTTCTTTCCAGTATAATGGATCAAGATATCATTATTTCACTCTTTGTCCAAATAGTTGTTCCATGCAGCTACTTTAGCGACTCTCAGTAGCATTTCCTATTAGATCGCTAACCTAAAGAAAATTTTATTTTTTGAAAGTATAATGAGGAAGTCAGAGCGAGTGAGTTGAGCTGGATGGTGAATTGGGGGTAAATGTGGGAAAGATTATATCATCTGGGAGTGTACTGTATATACAGGAGTAGAGGGATAAAGCAAACAAATTGAAATCAGTAACAGGGGGAGTAACAAGTACTTTTCCCTAGCATTAAACAAAGACTATAAGTTAAATTCAACCCAAGATATAACAGTGCTCAAAACAGGTCATAGCAATATTTGCGCGTATCTACAGCGGTTCAGGACATTGAAGACCCCACATGCATCTGCAACGAAAGCATACAAGCTATAGTGCACATCATATACAAATGTAAAGTGTTAAATAGTGAAAAAGAACTGTTAACATCAAAAATATACCTGACAGGCGGCCAACGCCAACAAACAAAAGTGATCTTATAAACAAATATTTATCGTACTTTCAGGAATTCACAAAAAGTTTAAATCTAGACACTTTACAGGCACCACATAAGACATAATTGCAAATATATTATGTATGTAGTATTACTCTGTGTAATGGAGCATGCAGCTAATGAAACCACAAAAATCTACTTTACTCAGGTATACAACTTCCAGTTTTCACTTGCTGATTAAGTAACGGTAACTTTATTTGAATAAAAGTTGAATATCGTTGAATGCTTCTAATTAATGCAACACTTATAATTTCTGCTTAATTACTGTCGCAAACCCATTATCACGATAGCGCGGCCGACGCATACAAAGAGCTGAAACAGATAAATATAGCGCGGAGATAAAAGGCTTGCCAAAACAGATAAAGTTAGATAACTCGCAAACTACTAGTGATAAATAACATTCCACAACCGTTTGGAATCATGAATGGCCGTATAAAAGGAAGCCGCGGTTCGTTGGAGGACAGTCGTAAATGGAGTCGAAATGGAACTTAATTCGTAATGAGAGAGTCGTCGTACAGCTGTGTTATGAAAGAGAACTCTTTTATTTGTGGTCAACGACCTTGGAGGATTTTAATTGTGTATGTTACGTAATTCTGATACTGCAAGTGTTTACCAAAGTGTATTTCTACGGAAATAAAAAACATTTTGAATTTCTGCAAACTCGACTTTTACTTCTACGAACCCACAAAGTTACAATATGTAGTACTCTTTTTAACAAAACGCTATGTTTCCTATTTGTTGCTGTTTGAATTGTTCCACTATTTTACGAGCTACAGCCGGGTGCAGTAAGCGAATATAATTACTATCATTTTTTAAATTAGATTGACACTGTAACTAAGATATTAATATGTCTCTGACTAAACTTAGATAAAATTGATTCCTAGTTGACGGAAGTGGGGTAAAAGCTCTACTCCAGTCAATTAACGATGCGGTCTATAGAACTGAATACAACTGTGATGTCAGTCCAAATGGACATTAATCGAGGATTACCAATCTCCAGCAAAGAGCCTGTATTTTACTATGGTGTGGAGGAAAGTAATAAACTAGGTATGAAATGTAAATACCAGGAGTGCAATACTCGACTCGTTTACACTTTCAGATAAGTATCCTTTTTCTGATTAATACTGGCACTGTTCCTTCTGCATCTAACTCTCTGTATTTCTCTGTCTCTCATTCTCTAATTGTGCATTAGGATAAAATCGTGCAGGTCCTTAAAATCTTTAAACCTGTAGGTTTGTAAGCATCATCGTTTCCATAAATTAAGCAGGTCTAATTTAAGACACAGTGTAGACGATTATAGCTAAGGATCCAATAAATAAGGAAACAGTCTTTGGGTCACAATCTGAGTGAATGTCAAGTGCGAACAGCATGCATCGAAAGGAAATCCTTTTGCTGCATAGCCAAACCTAATCCTTAAATAAATTCTGGCCAGATAGGTCTGAGGCCCTAACCCTACTAACCCGACAGAGATTTTCACGCTCACGTGTGGAAGACAGAGATAAGCGATCATCTAGCCGGTATGGGGAGATGATGTGGTCAGCACCACGCTTCCTCCATTATGAAATTTGATTTTCGAGAAAGAATTATCCCTATCGGAGATAAGCCAAGCAAATGCACACTTCCAAAGCTAGGTTCTAACAATGCACATTCCATAACTAAGAACTGGAATGCCACATTTTCACTTATTATGCCATGGCATACGTCAAACTGGACTTTACCAAAACATTATGCCCGAATTTCGATATTGTTCTTTAATCAAAACACTGAGTATCAACATCGATAGATGAGTAGTATCTATTTTTCATGCAGTACATACATGTATTGTGTCCATTTTAACCTTATTTATTATATTCATGAATACTTTTGCCGAGCCTTGCAACATCAGGATGAAATAAGAAATGCCGGCAAAGTGATAAACCATTTCCACATAATGCCCAAGGATATTGCAACATGTTATAAGCACTGAAATCAGAGTTTCGACAAGGCATGCCTCGCGGCTGTTTTAGCGTCCAGCGCCAACGAAAAGGATATCGAAGCAACATTTTCGTGTTCTCCAGCGCTTCATCAATTTCCCCGTTACAAATAACTTCCTGCAGCTATGAAATTACAATTGTCGGCCCCAGGAAGGCAGATAAAGTGATAGTGGAAGTGAGCCAAGCCTCTCTTGTGTACAGCTGCTTCAATATCAGCCACACAGCATACACGTTCAATAGTGTAACAGCAAATAGTATGTATGTTCAGAGAGCGTCATACTATCAGCAAGGAAAGTATTTATAATGTAGATTTATTTACACGCAAAAGTTTTCTCGATTCATGTGTAAATGTGCTTCAACTGAAAAACAAGTTGAGAAACACCTCTCTTTTCTTTCTGTCCAGTGCCCTCTCTTTTTGACAGGACTCCTGCTTCATCTCCCGTCATATCCTGTGTCAGGCGGCATTCACCTTAGGCATTGTGTTAATGAACAGCATCGAAATAACTTCAACGATTGTAGACGTCACTAAAATAAGCAAGTTTAGATAGGCAACGCATGGTCTGCGACTAAATATAACACAGTTAATTCTGTTAAACCTAACAGGCATCAGATACTGATAAGTTGTTACTTAAACAGGCTGGCTGAAATTACTGGTAATAAAATGTCTTTATAACTGCTTCCCGAGTACAGAAATATCTATTTTTAGTACCTCGTTAATGGCGTTCTCAAAATTTTGTGTCTCAAAGATCTCTCAGATCTCAAGCTAACCACCTGCCAGTGCGACACTGAGCAGCGATAAACCCCTTGCGGCATGTAGCCTACTGTTTTTGTAACTCTACTTCTGGTCCAAACCATAAAGCCAAAAATTCGATATTCCAAAGGTCAGTGCTTTGGTTCCTGTCATGTAGTTTTTTTTTCTCCCTGTCTTTAATACGTAAATAGGAAGAAATGGCGTGAGTCGTAATTATGAACGTGAATCTGATTGGTCAGTACAATAAAACACTACACTTTTTCTGAGATCATCTCAAGTCTCTGGTGTATGAAACCCCTTTAATTCAGCAGAGGACCTAACTGCCCGAATAATAGCAGCATGTGAAGTTATGCGACACATAAGCACACACACACGCACGCACGCACCAATGCAAGGAGTTTTGGACAGAGTAAGAGATTCGTTCTTTCGCCGCTGTCAACTTTGCATTGAAAATGCAGGTAGCCATTTCGAGCAGTTCCTACAACCCTTACGTAAGAGTTACATTTACTTTTTATTTTATGTAAGTTAGTTCACCCTTTAAACCATCTCCCATTTAGACGTACAGCATGTGAAAGTACCAGGGCTGTTCAATAAAGAATGATCATAATATTTTTACGGTCATAATTTTTCGCACTAAAATTTAATCCTATTATATTCTGTTATCTTAAAGTGAAACAAACACGCCATAGTAGTTTCATTGTTGGTACAGCTGGTTACCGCCTGTGAGAACCAGACAAGCTCACACATGAAACGTGATCACTGCTGATGAAACTTGGGTACATCATTTTGATCCTGAGAGCAAACACCAAAGCTCAGTGTGGAAATCTTCTTCATCACAAGCCACAAAAAAGCAAAAGTGGTTGCCTCTGCTGGGAAAGCTATGGTCATCTCATTCTTTGACATTCATGGAATGGTTTATCAGCATGTTGTACCTGCACACACATTAGTAACTGGACAATACAACAGGGATGTCCTGAAAACATTGCAAGTCCATATCAGGCGCAAAAGACCACATTTCCATGAAGCAGGCTGGATGCTGCACCACGACAATGCGCGGCCACATATTGCCAATATTGTTGCTGAATATCTTGCAAAATTCAACGTGCAGTGCATTGCTCACCCTCCCTACATTCCGGATTTAGCCCCATGTGACTTTTTCTATCCCCTAACTTGAAGAAACGCCTTCGTGGGAGACATTATCCATCATCAGAAGCAGTGGTGAAGGCTGCGGAGGGGATTTTGAAGGCTCTCTCAAAAATGGTTTCCAGAATGTTTTTGAAGACTGGCAGAAACGCTGAGACAAATGCATTGCATTCAGAGGAGACTATTTTGAGAAGGACCATCAAACTTACGAGGATGAGTAAAGGTACGTTGTCAAAAAAAGAATTGTGATCATTCTTTTTTGAACAGCTGTCGTATTTCATGTGAATCACCAATATTTAGTTTTGTATCTTTTTGCATATTTTATAGCAAAATATTTTTAAACTGAATAAAAATATCAGTACTAATGCTTCCATAGTTATTTATCTTCTATTCTCATTAAGGTGCACCTAAAATTCAAAATTTGATAATGTTACTTTCACAGACGGACGTTACCGTAGGCGCCAATTCTCCACATGTTACCAACTAAGTGGTAATGTTCTAAACCACAAAGTAAGATTCTAATTGACCATGTAATCAAAATATCTGAATATTATGCTTCTGGCAAATGTTTATATCTCAAACTTTCAGCGGAATGAAGATTTGAAAAGTTAAGCAGCATTAATGTCTAGTATATTGGCAGTACTTAAACCGGTTGGATTATAATAACACAGGTTTTGTCTTATAATTTACCGATTAACACGGGAAAATGCTAAATGTTGCTAGCATAAGCGAAGTGTAAGGTGCAGACTCAAAAGTATTCTATGGAACATGGTAGTTTAATATGTATTAACCACATATAAAAAGGGCCTTTTATTACGATTTCAAATATGTACGTCGTACAGGTAGAGTGAGAGAAATGGGACGGAGGGAGGGGAGTAGAAAAGAGAGAGAATTTCCATAGCTAACGCAAAAACGCTGGTAGGATTCTAGTTGTGGTAACTAATGTAATAATGGAATATTACTTTCCAAACTCATATACAATTCTGAATATTACATTCTGGTTACTGAAAGTGCACATGGCTACAGATATCATGAAGCACAAATGAGTAAATATTTAAAATTTGTAATCTAGAAGAACCTGCATTATTAATATGAGCGTAGCTCTATTCAGTTATATCTTTTATTTCAGGTGAGTAGTCAACAATAAACACAATTGCTCGAACACAGTAAAATACCTGATTTTCCATATGCCTTCATTTTAGTATGAAAAGTAGTGCAGTGTGACGCTTTTAACAGTAACCATTAGGTAATGTTATTGCTCGCAATACTGGTTTGTAACCTGTGTAATGATAAATGGGGTGCGATAGTTGCCAATTACCTCTCTCGCACATGCTACATAGCTTCTCCAATAGTGTTGCACTCGATCTGCTGCCTATTATTGCCCTATTTGTTGACATTAGTAGTTATTCTGTGGTAAACAATGGCGCCAGTTTTTCAACCTCACGTTGTATCTATCACATTAATGCAAATAAGAGAGCATTAAGCACGGGTATTAAAAGTCAGATAAAAGCTTTCACTTAGAACCTTCATGAAGTTTAAAGAGAAAGTACTCACCACTATTAAAATATATATTAAGGGATATTTCCACCGTTTCAATTTCATTTGATTTATTCCTGGAAAGTATGCGAAGATTACCAGAAATAACTCGGGAAGCCTTTAGTACACTTGAAGCACTAAACCGAATAACAATTTATTGAAATGCGACGGGTAAGCTGTTTACCTGTTGTGGAAACTTGGTGGTTCGAAATGAACAAACAAGAGGGTGTGGTTTCAACCTGTCCCAATATTTGCTCTGAGGATATAGCTGTTCACAGAGCCGTTCATCAATCACACATTCTATGAGTCGTTCATTTTATGCAACAGCCACCATTCAGATCCTATTCGCTTGCTTACATAAACTGTGTAACACTGTAGCGTTTATTATCTGGTGTTTGCCGCCAGAACGCGAAAATATAAGGCCTATGGCCAAGTCATGTTTGTCACATGCAGGAAATCACACCCCCTATTCATGCGTGTTTCATATTGTTTGTTTTCTATGCAGAGTGCATGCCCCATTTATGGCAACACTCTTCAACATCAACGAACGTAAATGAACAGGGGTGTTCAAAACAACCTTAACAGCTTGCGTTAACGTCTGATTAGTGATACCTTTAAGGCTATAACGGTTATCATAAAGGTGCATTTTTCGAACTGGGTGTTTCAAGTGTAAGAAACTATAAATATCAGATCATGAAAATGCAATGATTACTTTCATTTTATATTTCATATCCTTGCAGTTACTGAAAAGCATTTATAGCAGAAAATGTCAACGACGTGAGTAGGGGATAAATGTCTTTTCAAACACAGATTCAAGGTCATCTATGAAGTAAACAAGTATATGCAGGTCAAGGTCAAGGTCATCCGCAGATCGTCTATATATTTTCAAAACAATTTCAAGGTCATCTAGGAAGGAAACAATCGTCTAAGGCCAATTTTAAAGCCATCTACGAACATATATATATATTTTCAAACACAAATCCAAGGTCATCTAGGATGTAAACAGACGTTAAGACCAATATTTAGGGCATCCAGTCCTCTCTAACAGGCGTCGGGACGCCCGGGTGTGTATGATGAACTGATTTTAAACAAAGGAGAGGGGGAGTGGGGAGGTAATCTCAGCGGTGCTTGCATCACTGTAATTTTAAAAACTAATGACAAATGGTGTTGGGTGGAGGGGCTATGGCTTTTGCGAAGATATTATAAGAAATAAACTGCTTCACATAACAAGTATTAATCTTTCTCAAGAGGGTAAATTTTGTGCTATTTAACACTTCCAGCATTTTAAAATTAGCGTACGGCACTTACTGTGACTCTGTAAACATGTTTTTGTATTCGGCAATGCTTAGGTTTTAATATTAGCATTCAGCATTGAGCCTGGCTCTGGGGAAAAACCCTCCCCCCGTTCTACAATATTTTAACTCTGGCTATGGTCATGCATCGCTCCCGCTCCTGAAATCCCCACCACTATTGTAAGAGTATATAAGACTCCGCAGCTCGGACTGTCATATTAGTTCGCAGATTTTTTCAGTGTATCTATTTGCTATGTCTGATATGTCAGATCTGTGGAGTGAGTGTGGAGAGGAGGCGTATCATTACGCAAATTTCCACAAAGAGCTATGCAACGGCCTTATGCATTCAATTGTGTGCAAAAGGCCTTCATACCATGATCAGATGTCTTCTCGCGAAGTATGCACAGAGAACTGTTCAGTCTACAGAAAGCGATACATGTAAGTAAAAATAAGTATTATTCTTTCTAGATGATTCATTTCCAATTTTCATTTAACTAGAAAAAGGAGTCTGAAAAATATTTATTATTCTAGGCAAGAGTCGGTTCATGAGCAAGAACATAGCGGAGTTGATGAGCTTGATGGATGCACTTCGAGCCATGAGGCCATACATTACTCTGAATTCTGCAACGGTGATACTCATGCCACCCTGTGCACGCAACCCGAGGTTCATGACCGCATGTACTCCTACTTCCTCTGCAATGAGAAATGCAGCGTGAATCAGCGCAGGCAGAGACAATTAAAGTAAGTGGAAGTGAAAAAAATAAGTTCGTGGCTCTTTTCACATCGAAACATTGAAACATCTAATTTCATGAAAAACTACTTCTTGTTACAATATTCGAAGGACAGTTCGAGATCCTAGGCCTGTTAGTGATGACGACATTACTAGTGATGAGAATGAAAAGTGTGTGCCTATTGCAGAGAGATCTAGCCAACCTTTAGATGACTTTCTGCCAGATACGTGTCATGAAATTATTGAGAATGCTACTCCCGAGCGGAATCCGAGCATGAAAGCGGACGCCTCCAAAGGATCAATGTAAGTATTCTCGTCATATACCTTAGAGAAAGAAACTGTTTCACTTATCGGGCGTTATTCTTTTTCAAGAGTTTGAATTTTGTTCTATTTAACACATGCAATGTGTTCTGTTTCAGGTCCTCTATAAGGAAACCACGAAAAAAGGGAACCAAAAATAACTTTGCTGATCTCCAAAGGAGGCTGACACTCTTAGAAGATCGAATGACGTCGACAGCTACACCCACGAGTCATGCGAGTAGCTCCCGTGTGCCAAGACGCCTCAACCTCTGAAAGCATTACAGGGAACAACTCAGTATAACCTTCACACCGTCCTTAGGAAAAAAAAAACCGAGAAGCATCTCACCAGCAACCATGCTCCGCGATGTTTACATTTCCGAACGTTATAGTGTCAACATAGGACTAATATATCATATCCCATCTCTGATCATAAAGAACAGAGAGAGTGACAATTTTGTGTATATGACAGCACAAGACTGGGAAATAATTAGAAATAGCCTTCATGAACTGGAAGCATTCTTCAAAGGAAGAAACTGTAAGTGTAGTGATTACAGTGAGAACATTCTATATGCCTTTAATGTCATTGTGTTTATGGAAGATGAAAGAGTCAGATTGTTGAATACAGTTCTAAATAGCGGTGAAATACTTTTAAATTTTTCTGAATTTTCTCGGTTAAAAAGGTTAGAATCTTATATTCAAAGACATTTAATCAATCTGATTCATTATAATGAAAAAGCATATGTAGGGACAAGGAAATGGAGAAGGATGGCACTGGAAATGTACAATGATATTTATTAAAAACAGAAAATGATTTTCATCTTATATATCTTTTATTTAATTAAATTCCTATTATCCTTCATTACAAGAATCCTTCCTGGAATTAAATTAAGGACTGCATCACATGAGTCAGGGGCTTGTATGTGAAAACTCTGTCATGTATTATCAGGCAGTACAAAGTAGTTTGTGCAGGTATGTTTGCACTAGTTTGAATTTCAAGTCTAATGTTGACAGCACCATTTACAATCTCCTCAGGCTGATGCGAGTAGTCTATGACAAATAATGGCGCATGTTTAAGAAAATCTTTTCTCTTCAGCAGAGGGTAATTTTCTTTCCCATAATAAGAATTTTGAAACTTTGAATACATTTCGTATAGAGTTGCAAACCTTGTGTTTTCAAAGTCCAAGTTCATGTCATGAAAGGGATAACACTCACTATTGAGATAAAGCCTCAAATTAGTTATGTTACAATGATCAAACTCTGAACAGTCCTTCATTGCATTATTTGCTCTTGAAGTCTGGGCGCCCACAATAACAAATCTCGGTTTCTCCGGTTTCGAGGTTGTTGCAACGTTCCATGTAAAGGATCTTGTTTGTGGAACAGCAGGTTGAGTATGTAGGTCCATGGTTCTAAATGCAAGGTGCAGCGGTCTATCTGACTTGACTATCTTGAGGATTTCTACCTTTTCAGCATCAGAAATGCGAATTACAGGCATCCTCCATTCAATGCGAGTTAACTTAACGCTAGCAGTTCCTTCTCCTTCAGGTGCCAGAATGCAGTTCTTAGAGTCCTTAGATCGAATGAGCACCAGCTCAAACTTGCTATTAAGAACGAGGTCCTTGTGGTCATCTGCAAATCCCAGAAGCGTTGATAGGGGCACTATGGCGTTGAATGCTCCACTTGTTGAATGCACAATTTCCAAATCCTCTCCAGGGTAGCACCATCCAGCATTGAGCAGACGATTCGATTCCATAGGGTTGAGAGCAGCATAGTTGCGCATAGTCGTTGAAATACCGGGATTTCTTGTTCTATCTATAGAAGTTCCATTCAGGTCTAGACGAATCTCATCAAACATAAATGCCAAAGCATTATTAGATAGCTTCGCTAGCGTAGGTGTTGCATTAGGTCTAGAAATAGATCCCTCAATGTAGAGATAACTCCGGTTAGGCAGAGTATATAAATCTTCAGCTTGACAAGGGATCCTAATCTCATCATTAGCGTCCAGAGCCGATGTATTATACGGAAGAAATACATGTTCCTCTTCTTTAGCAATCTTGTCATCAAACGAAGGTGTTTCTGTTACATTAAAGATATCCATTACAGAATACTGAAGCCCAAAGCTTCGAGGAACTTCTTGTTGCTTGATGTTAACACTCTGAGCACCAAAGGGCGAGTACGCTTAATACGTGCTGGTGCTGTCTTATTATATCCTTTCCGAGGGATTCTTTTTCTTTTAAAATCTATCCCCATTTCGGCGGATGTGAAGACGTATGCTTATATCCTCGTTTCTAAAATTAATACTATCCCCGTTCTGATCGACCACGCGAAGCGTGATTTGATCGATAAAGTTGGTGTCTATGATAGGCAGGTAAATAGGGTTTGGAGGCTCTTGCGAAATGTGATATCCGGGAGGAACAGAAGGGAAAAACTCGTAGATGGAGTGACCTCTTTTACCATCGATGAAAGAGCCTGTAGCTATACTGCACTCGATTCGAATGATGCTCACCTTAAATATGTTTACTAGAAAATCGGATTCAGTCACTTGACTAGGAGCAATAACTGTCTTTTCACTGAATCCTAAAAGAGAACCAATAGAACGCTCCTTAGAAAAATCAATCGGAAAGGGACACATGATTTCAGCTTTCATTGTATTATTATTAGGTCGGATAAAGAAGGCGTTTTCATCCAATTCAAGCTTATCTTTAAGCTAAGTATTAATATCAGCAATTTCATAAGTCCCAGATGGAATATCAATGACCTTGTGCGTGTCATTGTATATGTAATGGAAGAGGTTATTGCTTTCGTCTACATTCGGAATGGAATAGAACGTTTCAAAATTCAGAAGAGCAATTTCATAATAGCCTTTAGGATCAATTCTCAGAGGGGGATTCAGGTAGGTGGTAAGATCAGAATCATTCCCGCTAACAGCAATAGTGTAACTCATTGTGATAGAAATTGCGAGCATAAGTGTCCGCAGATGACTGAGCTGAAACTCTGATATCTCCTTGTATTATACATCAACTTAAACCCTGTGAGATACCTTTCTACTTCTATTGGAGGTTTCAAGTTTCCAAAGCTATCGAAATAAAATGCAATATTGCCCTCCTTCTTTATAGCTACCCAATGCGTTCCTTCATTATCAGAGGAATCAAGGTTCACAATAATCCTCTCTTGACGATACGGCTTTGAAGGGAGCCTATCGAGCATATATACACCTCTAAAATGAGGAATTTTTAAACGACGAGCATATAATGCAAGCTCTATGTTACTTAAGGCTTTTTCCGGGACAAGAATAGCCCCCGACCTGAGTTTTTTGAGGTCTGTTTCTTGTTCTGGGCATGCCTCCTCCTCAGACCATTTCCTTTAGTAGTTTTATTTCCTTTTATGGCTTCGGCAATTTTAGAGGCAACTGCTAAAGTTGTGGCCAGTGGTAACATTGGGATGAAACCGCCACTTTTATTCTTTTCCAGTTTCTTGCTACTTTTTTTTCTCGCTCGGAGTCCCTTTCCTTTCACTTCCATCTCTCTATTATGGCGAGACATTTCCGCAAGCTGTTTATCTGCAGCTTTCTTCTTATTCACTGCGGCTGCAATTTGAGCTGCACCTCCGGCTGCGGCCCCTAAGGCAGCAATAATTGGTATGAGAGGCAGGAATCCGCCATGCTTCTTCTTCTTATTCTTCTGGGATCCTGCACCAACAGCTACCTTGCCCTTCATAATTGATGTTACCAGCCTTGCAGCCAATTTTTCCCCCAGGCTAGCGTCCGATGATTGAACTCTTTTCCAAGCCTTCTCTACTAAGATTTTATCAGCAATATTTCTCGAGGCGGAGTCCTTGTGCTCTGCGTAGGCTATGTCGTGAACTTTACAAGCCTCGTCTAAGGGATTAATTCCGGAATCTCCTCTCTTCAGGCGTTTTTCTAATTTTGTCCCAGGGCCACAATATCTGTAGCCAGGTAAATGTACTTCAAACGGTAGACGGTTAATAAGAAAGTTAAGTATCCCTGATCCTCTAGAGGTCTTATTCCTCCTAGGTCCCATCATAAACTAATCTGTTTTATGATTTACCATCATCTTTTATACCTCAGACGAATCTAACCTTTCCTTTTGAGCAATTTCACAAATCTTAAGATCCCCATTTTTCGAGAGTGAATATATAAGCATTAGAAATGCACTTAAAAGGCAGTCGTTAAGATGGAGCTTGTGAAGCAAGATTGCTCTCTGCCTATTCAGGTGCTAGACTTTGAAAAAGACTCCAGGCGCGAACGCCACGGGAAGCTATTTCCTTCTAACGTCAGAGCTCTTATTTTAGGGATCTCCAGTGCTGGAAAAACCAATGTACTACTGAACTGGCTGCTTCATGAGAATGGGCTGCGCTTTGAGAATGTGTACATATACTCAAAGTCCCTTTATCAATCAAAGTATCAATATCTCATCAATCTGCTTGCAGGCATTGATGGCATTGAAGTAAATACCTATGAGGATGGAGAAACCGTATTACAACCAGCTGATGTTAAAGAAAACTCGATATTTATATTTGATGATGTCATCACTGAAAAGCAGGGAAAGATTGCATCCTTTTACAGCATGGGTAGACATCGCAACGTCGACTCTATTTATTTAGCACAGTCCTATGCCAAAGTCCCGAAACATTTAATTCGCGATAATGCGAACATGATTAATCTCTTCAGACAAGACAATTTAAACTTGAAACATATATATGAAGATTATGTAAACACCGACATGTCGTACATGGAGTTTAAAGACTTATGTAAAACGGTCTGGGAGAGTGGAACAGAAGGAAGACCTTTTGTGACAATAGTTCCCGAATTTTATATGAATGGCGGACGATATAGGAACGGCTTTGATGTATATATTAAAGTAGAAAAGGAGGAAAATGCCATTTGAGGTTCATCATGAGTATTGATCGGTTCGGAGCACGGAGAGCTCCAACAGCCAAAAGATCCCTTCATCATTTTATTATAAACAGGGATGGGAAAGGAAACTATCAATTCAAGAACAAGCGGCTATGCAATGTTCAAGATCCTAATGATGCGAGCACTAAACGCTATGTGGATGCACTCGAGAGCAGAATGAATGAGACTCGCGCTCAGTTAAACAAATTTGCTACAAAGGAAATTGAGACACAGATAGACAAGAACCTGAAAACAATCCGAGAAAACTTAAATAGAACTAACAGCGTAGTGGATGCACTATCGCATTCTTCAAAAGAAACTAAGGATTCACTAAGGAATTCTATTACACAAGTTAAAGAAGCCCATCAAAACCTTGAAAATAGATTTAATACGTTATCGAGTGAAATGAACAATCAGACGAAAGATATTATTATCAATTTTGATCGGACAAAAGCAGTTACCGAGCGCATCGCTAAAGCAGTGGATACATTGAGAACAGAAATATCATTAATGAGTGGGCAACTTATTATTCAACTACAAGCGTTTCCAGTCAGACCTGGTGACAATGTATACGTACTCTCTACAGCTGGCAGGTACTATTCATTTACAGTAGATGGAAGCCTCTTATCATGTGCTATTACGGTGCCCGAGCAAGAATTGAGTGGGGATCGTTTACTTCCTCATCACAAAACTGATATTACAATTATGATAAATAATGATATCATTAAGGCCTTTCCTGTAATCATTAAAAAGGGAGATCGCATATCATTCGCTCCACCTTCAAATCGCGCATTGGATCGAGTCACTTTGGATATAATGTTAGTGCTTGTGTATAGATTATTCACTGCTCCTGTGCTATAAATTGAATGCAATCTCTTCCTATGACTCCATTTGCAAAATGGATAGTGAAAGCATAAGACTAAAAGAATCCGTAGCCAAGCATTCCAAGGCTATACGAGAAAAATTGAGGGTATTAAAAGGTCATCAGTTCGAGACCCATAGAGTAATGAGCGAGGCTCTTCAACCTGTAACAGAACCTCTGCAAGATATTTTGAAACTCCAAAAGAACAATATAACAAAGGAGGAAAGTCAGATAAAAAGGAATGAGCCAATTGAGAATGAGAAAAATGAGAAAATAATTAGCTATCTTCGGAAAGTTCGAAAGAAGGATAGACATGAATTAGATGCGTCATATGGCGTAAGATACGAAGATGGCAGCTACATGATAGGAAACAAGGTCATTGATTTTATTAATGATCGGATTCGAGTGAGCGAAGAAGCGTATGATGTTACACCTGGATTAAGCGAACTCATCTTTAAGAGGATCCCTGAGATGCATGTCTATACAGAAGAGGACTTGGATACTTATAGCAAAATACTTAAAACCACTCAGGTGCACCGGCGGAACTACAGCAAGCATGGGCAGCTGAGAGCAGGCAATTCCTACAAGTATAAAAGTGTTATACGACCATTAATGAAGAAACACAAGGGCTTAGGATTGCAGTGGAAGGAGCATCGTCCTGGTATAGAGCAAGACTACATCTATTGGAACGACCCCAACGAGCTGGTAAATCGCCTAAGGCTTCTCGTTGCATCTAGGGACCCAGGGAATAACAATCATACCCAAGAAATTGAGGAGATAATTCAAGAACTGAAATCTACTAAGATTATAGCATGACCCTAGTAAAGCAAAACATAGCTAGTGAACTTCATGCTCCTGCACGGAGAAACTTTATACGACGCAAAATTATCAGTAAAGGAATACATGATTTGGTGCAAATTGACCTGGTGGAGATGATACCACATGCAAGAATCAACAAGAATTTCAAGTACATCCTTATTGCAGTCAACTTCTACTCTAAAATGGCGTATGCCGAACCATTAAAGACCAAGTCGGGGCTTCAAGTTTCAAAGGCAATGGAGGATATACTACAAGACATGAAAACACCTCCTAGGAATATACAGAGTGATAACGGTAAAGAATTTTATAACAAACACTTTAAGAACTTAATGGCAAAGTATAATATCAATCACTACAGCACCTATACCAATGTGAAGGCTGCAGCTGTGGAACGGTTAATAAGAACTTTAAAGAATATGATGTATCGAGAGTTTCTAGCACAAGGATCCTACAAGTGGTTAGATCTCTTACCTAGAATCATTGCAAAATACAATGATAATTACCACACCACGATACGGATGAAGCCTCGTGAAGTGCAGAACAGCGATCTTCTTTTGTCTGTTTACAACTATGATAAGCCATCAAGAGAGAAGAGGAGTGCCAGAAAGTTTGGTGTTGGTGACTATGTGAGGATATCTAAATATAAAGGTCATTTTGAAAAGGGGTTTGAACCTAACTGGAGTGTTGAAATCTTCCAAGTTGCTAAGGTGAATCAAACCAAACCTACTACCTATATTCTAAAGGACAAGGATGGCGAGGAAATAAAGGGAGCCTTCTACGGGCATGAACTTCACTCTTCAATATTTCCTAACACTTATTTAGTTGAGAAGATTCTTAGGCGTCAAGGAAACAGGATTCTAGTGAAGTGGTATGGTTTCCCTAATAACCAATGGATTGATAGAAAGGATTTATTGTAAAACAATCACATTGAAATAAAGAACACTGTATTTCAAATTATATATGTGTATTTATTTTTTTAAAAATCCTTGCCCATAAAAATTAAGTTTGAAGTATTATAACATAAAATATCTTTGAAAATAAAATATTAATTAAACACAAGTATTTACAAATATTTAATTTTGAATTAAATTAATCAATAAACAAAACTTTACATATATTCATATTTATGGAGATGAGGCATCCAGGTTATCACGAAATGTCTCATGAAGACCTTAGAGAATAATGACCCCAAGCGAGTGTTGCATGAGAGCCATCAAGAAGCTTACGCTTGGTGTCTCCTCCGTGCAATGCAGTTTTATTAATTTCGACTGTCGAAACTTTATGTTTGATGCTTCTTTAGCAAATTTGTTTAGCCAAAAAATTTTTATTCAAATCCAGCAGACACTCGAAATATTTCTCAAAGGTGATTGTTCGCATTCCACCTTTGGTAATCCCTTTGGCCTTCATCACTGTTTGCTGATCGTATTTATAACTGTAGAGCTTTGCTCTGAGACCGACATACTCGGTCATCACTCTTCCGCCCAATTCATCTTCAAACAACCCAATCTTTTTCTTATTAGCGGGTATTATACCGTATACATTATCGGGTGGATAATTTGAAGTATCGAAAAGGTGGGGATGCATTTTCATGAACTGATATATCTCAGAACTAGTTTCCAAAATGAATGAATCTGTATCCATGTAATCCAGGACAAGATCATTCAGCTGGGGCTTCATTACATTATAAAAAAAATCATACATAATAAATTTTGAGATGTCTAAAGTTGCCTGGCCAATATAGATTGGTTTGTTCATGAAGATCTCCTCTCTAGACAGCTCTATTCCAGTCAAGTTTTCATCGAAAATAAGACTTCTTATATATGTTGGACGTGCCGTATATTTCCTCGCATGTTTCCAGGTAGTTACTATACGGAAATCACGGTATTTACGCACATTTTCCATGAACTTGCCGTACACAGCATTATTCATTTTCTTCCAGAGGTTTTGACCAAACTTAGAAGGTTCCCTGGCTCGCTTTTCGGCATTTAGGTCAATATAAACCTTAAGCCACTTGGTTATACTTGTATACGGTTAAGCTTGGTCATACGATACGACCCGATGAATATGTCTCAATATCAGCCCTAATTCTAAGCACTGCTGCAAGGTTTTATAATGCAAGACATATTTGCTTTTGCTCGTGAGACTTGCAATCAGTTTCTTGTATTGGCTGCCGGGTGGTATCTCGCTCTGGGGACAGAGAGGAAGATCACAATGGGCGTCGTGGAGATGGTCAGGATACTCTAGATCCGCTTCTATAACATATCATGACTTGGAGTCTTCAGGGATCCTGGCGTAGTTTATGCTCTCTATTTCACTCCTCTCAAGCCATCTCAGATTGCCATACGGTAAAGCGGATACCATCGAGCTTCCATATAAGTTATTAGCATCCAAATATGCTAGAAAGTTCCTTTTTTCATCAGGTTTATAATCTGTCATATACTCGTGGTTGGCTTTGGAGTAGCGTTTTGATGCGGTGCAAAGCCCCCCACGAATACCTTTCTCGAAAAATTCTAGCATACTCGGATCCGTTAGTAGCTCGAGCTTGGCTCCAGTTGTTTTCAACATGGCATCGAAGGCTAGCGAAGGTAAGGTAAAGTACCATACAGGGTCCAGATGGTACATCTCCAGCGACAAGTCTCTAAACTTTTCGAAGGCGTCCGCTAAAAGAAGTGTATCAGTCTTCAAATAAAGGTCACTATATTCTCCGAGATTCTTTATGTGGAAGGTGTTCCATACCTTAAGTGCATGGGCATATTCCTCTTCCGAAATGTCATCGAATAGCTCGATGGGTGGGAGCTGCTCTTCCTTGAGCTTTTCGATAGCATCCAGATATGTATAGGGGAATATCCCCTTGCTCTTCATTAGCTTTAGATGTTCTGGGTTCGAATACTCGGCATTAGTGACCTTGAAGTCATCATCGTCTAGCATATCAGCTAAGCTGGACAACTTGTCATCGAGAAACTTGTAGCTGTCGAGGAACCTGAATTGTATGCCCTTGTACCTTTTACTGAATGCAATGTAGCGCTCCGAAGATTGTGCTATACATGAAATGTTCCCATTATCATAAGCCATGTGCCTAATCAAGAAGTGGCTATCATAATTGCTTAAGCAATGAAAAAAAATTGGGATGAATCTCGGCAATTTTCTATTCAGATTGCAAGCTTTATGCGCCGCTCCAAGATACGCTCCAGTGATATGGCAATGGTCCCTCACCCTGATATCATTTATAGCAAAACCTTTCCTGCATATGTGGCATTGATTAGCCTTGTTGAAATCCATCTCATTCAGGGGCGTCATTTGCAGTGGTACAATGTGATTGTATACTTCAATGACTTCATCACCAATCTTCCTGAGCTCGCTGAAGAAATCGTCGAGTGCATTGGCACCTCTGAAGAGTTTAAATCTCGACAAAGACTGATCATGCCTACATATAACTTTCAGCGCTATAGATATCGCCTCATGCTCTTGTACGGGTCGGGTCCAGCTCTCTGCGTCTGAGGGCTCGCATGAGTGAACCTTTCTCAAAACAGATTCGATATCTGCATAAATAACAAAAGGTACAGAAGCAGACTTAGAATATGCATTAAATGACAAGCGCTCACCTTGCGCAGGCATTTTGAGTGTCTGACATATATTGCATTTCAGTTTATGCAATCTCAAGGCATCCTCATTTGGACACCTTGTCATGCACGCCTCGCATAGACACATTTTCCTGCTGTTCTTAGTTATCTGACTTCTAATAAGCCTTGATATGTTCGTAATGAGACAGTAATGAGACTTGTCACCATCATAGATAATTAGCAGGTTAACCTGGCTAGCCTTCCTCTCAGATGGTTTGCGAATAGACTCCACCAAGTTGTTGGGATTCAGAGCAAATACAGATATAGATACATCTGGATTTTGCTTCTCAAAGCGCACAATTTGATCTAGAGGAAACGGGAATGTAATTCCCTCATAATTGAATGCTTTGAATAGCATATCGCCTGGGTACGATGAAGGACGGAATCTATTTTGTGTAGCGGGAAATTTTGAAGCCAACATACACCAAGCGAAACAAAAATCATCATCATTCATGATGTTGACAACAGCTTTCTTCCGCTTGATGCATGCAGGCAACTCAATATACCCAGAAGCGTGAAGAGGATTGTATTCTGCTGCGCTGTTCACCAGCGAGTGGATTGCGAACAAAGTCTTTGAGCTTGCTTCGCCTTCAAAACAGGATAGATTTTCTAAAATTTCATTTTTCATTGCAAGGAAGATGTCATCCACGTTAGATGATTGTTGGATCTCATTCGTCTTAGAATTAAAATAAACCGATTCCATCTTTTCATGGTCAGGTGTTTGAATTAAATACGAGGCGTTCAATGAGCAACTCATCTTTAATCCAGACATGCTTCTCTTTAAGGTGGACTCAATTTCTCTAATAACAAGACTCTTGCATTCATCCAGAAACTCGATGGGGTCCATTATTCCAGCCGTATTTTCAATTTTACTATTGAAAATACGACCCTTGAATGCCGACTCTATAGTTTTGCACTCTAGGTCAACATGATCATTTCTACATACCCCTTTTGCCTGTGATGATGATGAAGGGGATGGCCTGCAAAGGCCTGAAGGCCCCGCCACTGCTTCCTCCTCCCTTAGGCTTCTACTTTTCCTGACAGTTGCAGGAGGTAGGTTCTCATCCTCACCAGCGGTGTGACGGGACCTCTTGGAGTCTCGGGCTGAAACCTCAGGTATTGCTGAGCGCTCAAGCTCCTGCTGCACGGAGAGAGGTTCAGCATCTTTAATACAAGAAACAGTCAAACATTACACACTTGTAAAGAAAACCAATCATCTTGATCCCTGATATCCGCAAAATAATAAGACATCCAATGCCTTTAATAATAATAATAATAATAATAATAATAATAATAATAATAATAATAATAATAATAATAATAATAATAATAATAATAATAATAATAATAATAATAATAATAATAATAATAATAATAATAATAATAATAATAATAATAATAATAATAATAATAATAATAATAATAATAATAATAATAATAATAATAATAATAATAATAATAATAATAATAATAATAATAATAATAATAATAATAATAATAATAATAATAATAATAATAATAATAATAATAATAATAATAATAACAATAATAATAACAATAATAATAATAATAATAATAATAATAGTAATAATAATAGTAATAGTAATAGTAATAGTAATAGTAATAGTAATAGTAATAATAATAGTAATAGTAATAGTAATAATAATAATAATAATAATAATAATAATAATAATAATAATAATAATAATAATAATAATAATAATAATAATGATGATGATGATGATGATGATGATGATGATGATGATGATGATGATGATGATGATGATGATGATGATGATGATGATGATGATGATGATGATGATGATGATGATGATGATGATGATGATGATGATGATGATGATGATGATGATGATGATGATGATGATGATGATGATGATGATGATGATGATGATGATGATGATGATGATGATGATAATAATAATAATAATAATAATAATAATAATAATAATAATAATAATAATGATAATAATGATAATAATGATGATGATGATAATAATAATAATAATAATAATAATAATAATAATAATAATAATAATAATAATAATAATAATAATAATAATAATAATAATAATAATAATAATAATAATAATAATAATAATAATAATAATAATAATAATAATAATAATAATAATAATAATAATAATAATAATAATAATAATAATAATAATAATAATAATAATAATAATAATAATAATAATAATAATAATAATAATAATAATAATAATAATAATAATAATAATAATAATAATAATAATAATAATAATAATAATAATAATAATAATAATAATAATAATAATAATAATAATAATAATAATAATAATAATAATAATAATAATAATAATAATAATAATAATAATAATAATAATAATAATAATAATAATAATAATAATAATAATAATAAGTTACATAAAGATCTCCTATGCTTCTTTTTTCGGATAACTCTGATAATTCATTTCAATATTTTTCATCTAAAATAAACACTCTTTGTAATTGTTCTTTGTAATTATAAAATGAATGAGCTTACCTTTTTTATAAATGAAACCAGGCTGAATTTCCTGAAATAAGACTGCTCTGGTCTCGGAGGACAGTCTTCTGTTGAATGCGCCAAACTGTGTAAGGATTGTTTCAGACAAGCGTTTTTATAGCGGCTTCAAACTCCTCTCCCACTCCTGGTGTAGGACGGCCCCCCCACTACAGTCTAGGAGACTATTTTTGCCAGTTTTAGAAATCGCCTCAACCAACACGCATCGGCAACTATTCAAGGAGATATTCTTTCCTTTGTCTCATTTTTTCCTTTTTTTATAAATAAAAACAGGAATAATTAGGTTGGAGCATGTTTTACTTATATGAAGATTTAACTGAAATTAATATGCAAGAACTGAGCAAATACATATATATTTCGCTTTGACGAAGTATAGAATTCTGATATTTAGAAAAGAAAGGAAAAAAGTTGTTTAGATGAAGAAGCTTATGTTTATTTTATCAGACCATCATGCGAGCATGTATATTTAATTACTCTTTTAGCATAATCTTTAGAGAAATTTTAGTATTTTCCTTTGAATAATACATTTTCAACGTTTACTGTTAGAGAGCTTCAAAATTTAAGTTTGTAGAATTAATTCACATAACGTTCTGCTTTTAAATTACTAATTAATTTTTCTAATATTAAAAACAATTTCAGTTAGACGCCATAATTATATGTATATTTTGAGATTTATTTTAAAAATACCTCTCTCCGAGATACCAACCAAGGTCCTAGGTGCGCATATACACTTTATTTCATTGTATTATCAATATTCAGCATTACAGTTATCGCACCAGAACCGGTATCTCTAGGATAAGGAAACATAAAGCCTTTGAGCACATGTTAAATGAAAATACTTATGCTTGTCTAAATCAGGAAATAGATCAAAATTTCAGATCTCCGATGGCAATGGGATTTGATCTAGGGACTCCTGGTATATTACATAAAGCCAGTAGATGCTATTAAATACTTGAAATTTATAACCTCTGTTCGAAGTCGCTATCTTAAGCAGTTTCGGAGTTATGATAGTAAATGCACTCATTTGCACGCGGGTTCGATCCCGGGATCATGGGTAAATTTCAATCGCACCTTAAAGCATATGCGGCTTTTTGTTTTAAAACAAGTAATTAGCTTTCATTGTCATCTCCTTTTCTTTAATTTGTAATGGATTTAACCCTTCTATGGAAAAAAACATACATTTTGTTTTAGAATCATTTAGCGTTATCTTATTAAACTTGAAATAGTTATTCAATTCATTCAGGTCATATTGCATTGTCAAGAAAATTTCGATATTTCTTTCTACCTCGGAGGTTGGATATAAACCTTCAGGAGATGGAGTCGCCGGGAATATTGTTATTGCCAATGCAGATTTTAAAGCGGTTTGCTATTTTAAAAGTATAACATGATGTTTTCTCTTTCTTGTTAGGAAATGTCTACTTAAGAGGCCAAACACCAAACCTGTTGCTTCAGGTCAAACACTTTCACCCTCTTCGCTAGATTGCCATCAGTTGTTTCCCTCTTAGTGTTCCAAGAATACCTATAGAGTTGTTATTGCCATTAAAGGTTTTAAGTGGCATGTTATTTCAGCGTTCTGGCAAATGATATTCACATTTTATTTATGACATTGTATTTGGCATCAACATAGCGCCTGTATCGCACTGGAATAGTAGTTATTTGCTAATGCTTAATCATTAACGCTCCTACGCCTGCAAATGATTCAGAATAACATATATCGGAAACTGAACGGGATGGCTCCGTCAGTTTGGCCTGCGATACGCATTCAGGAGGTCCTGATTCGATTCCCATGCCTGAACTTCCTCGTACATTGGCTTTTTAGGGTTTTTTCCCAGTCTGCCAGTAGATGTCTCTATCCAAGTAAAATATATAGAGATCCTGCGCTGTGCACTGTCGCGGTTCCTTGAAGCATCAGTCTTTGCCACCTCTCGCGTCGCCATTCTTCCCGCAGGTACCCCCTCCTGGAGAGTAGATCTAAGTAAAATATATGGAGACCCTGTCCCTTTGTTCTTAAGCGGCGGCATCATTATAGTCAAAGTTGTGTGGGGGTGTGATAATTAGATTACTTTGTAAACCAATTTGCGGCATTAACATTGTGCTTAAGCGGTGGCTTGCTAAGGTTTGATTGAAGAAATCGCGGTTTGTTTCTATATGAGCCACATCGTCTGTTTTCATCTTTAGTCCGGAAGACTAGTAATGCAAATACATTGTATGTGAGGGATATAAAGTTATCAGACACTCGCAGATCACAAACGCAAGAAAATCAAGCAATTATTTTTTCTATCCCAGCATCTTTATTCATCTATATAAATACATTTTCTCCTGCCATCATGAATTGACATTTCCAGGAAACACGCTGGATTTTGGAAACTGTGATGTGTCTTCCGAGCCAGTACACATTTACGGACTGCTAATTTTGAAACCTACTGAGCATTCACTAGAGGTGTCGCAAGACCAGCAGTCGATTTCAGGACCTTTGAGAAGCTTTCACATTACCGTCTGCATTAACTTCTCTGTTTCCAGAGCCAGGCTCAATGCTGAATGCTAATATTAAAACCTAAGCATTGCCGAATACAAAAACATGTTTACAGAGTCACAGTAAGTGCCGTACGCTAATTTTAAAATGCTGGAAGTGTTAAATAGCACAAAATTTACCCTCTTGAGAAAGATTAATACTTGTTATGTGAAGCAGTTTATTTCTTATAATATCTTCGCAAAAGCCATAGCCCCTCCACCCAACACCATTTGTCATTAGTTTTTAAAATTACAGTGATGCAAGCACCGCTGAGATTACCTCCCCACTCCCCCTCTCCTTTGTTTAAAATCAGTTCATCATACACACCCGGGCGTCCCGACGCCTGTTAGAGAGGACTGGATGCCCTAAATATTGGTCTTAACGTCTGTTTACATCCTAGATGACCTTGGATTTGTGTTTGAAAATATATATATGTTCGTAGATGGCTTTAAAATTGGCCTTAGACGATTGTTTCCTTCCTAGATGACCTTGAAATTGTTTTGAAAATATATAGACGATCTGCGGATGACCTTGACCTTGACCTGCATATACTTGTTTACTTCATAGATGACCTTGAATCTGTGTTTGAAAAGACATTTATCCCCTACTGACGTGTGATGAAAGTTTCTCACCACCTAAATACCAATCTCTCATTCATTAATGTACTTTAACTAATATGCAGATATCGGATTATGACAAAGGGCGTATTCCTAACAGAAAAAGTGGGGGACGCACACCAAAATGAACTTTGCATATGCTGGAGAACCGATCAGAATTCTGCACTTGTAGATTGGCCTTCCTGCTCTTGTTGTCCTCAGCATGCGTACGACTTTTTATCCATTCTTTTATGTAATCCTCTGGGTTCCACATATGTATTGGAGGTCCGTTAATAGCCATAAACGTTACTTGAATGTCTTTTGAATGTATATATTTTTATTACCTTGAATGTTAAATTAAGAAAGCTAATAAATTAAAAAAGTATAAATAATAGTATTAGTAAGGGGACTGCGCCCCCCTCTGAAAAATAGTGGAGGACGGCGTACATCCGCGTTACCCCTCCACTATGGCCCTGATGATGACCATAGTGGTTCTGTGATTGCTTTCTTGTTCAAATCCTGAAATTGGGAATGTGCTAACTATAGTTTTAACGGGTTTCTTACCGTGTTAAAAAATTAGGCTTTAAGTCTTCCGTTTGCTTATTATTTGGATACCAAGAGGTCTTTTCAATTTTTATCCTGCTCACTTCAAGTTCTTTTATATACCTAGTGTTAGTATAAGGGACATACATATTAAATATTCACGGGGACACATTTCCTACATTTTCTTACAAGGGAGAGTTTTGTACATTAAAATAAAATATTTTAAGCACAACAGTATTAGCAGAAAGAATAACACTGCCAATATTGGAAACCTCTAAAATGGTAAGTAGTTTTTAATAAGATTGGAACACATTTACAGTAGGTAAGGAATTGAAAATTACAAATATACTGTATACCCACGACACCCCTGAGAAAAGCAATACATAGCTGGATTATGTTGGCATAACATTCACCTAAGACTTGCCGCGTAGAAAATACCCACACTTTAATCTACGGGTTATAGAATATTAAGAGGAGATTTATTAATCAAATAAACCATTATACAATAATTATATTCTAATTTAGAAGTACATTATTAATAAATATACCCTCTTTTGGTAACGAGAACCTAGTTTGCCTCCCGATTTCGGGTTAAGGTAAGTTACCTGAATAAGGTTTCTTTCCAGAGTTTCTCCTTATCATGAAAGACGAATGTCGGGTAACTCTAAGCTCCATGAACCCCGGACTTTTTTGAGCCATCATTTCACCCATTTCATTCATCGCCCGATATGACTTAACGTTGGAGCACGGAAATTGCACAAAAACCTAGTTTGCCACAACTCGCGGGTCATAATATTCTATGTAAAAACAAAACAGTTTTCTGCAACTATTTCTTCCTTCCAATGTCTATACAGGGTTATTCATTCACTGCTGTATCAAAGCAAATGGGCTAAAGAAATTAGTTGCTCTTCTACACTTTACATGTGTGCAAGGACCATGCTGGAAAGGTAAAGTCCAACTGAAAAATTCAATGCCACATTCGGAATTTAAAGCATGCATCTTACGATGCCCGTCCGAAGCACTGAGCTACCTTGGCAACAAGTCTGGAGAACATTAAATTCTACAAGTGACTTGCATGTTTCCCAGTAAATCACAGCAAGATATGATATTCCATTGCTTGACCTAATAATTAGCTAAACTGTGAAGCCCGGTGCTCAAAGCTCTTACACTTTGAAAGTCGCTATTTAGATAGGATATAATAGTCCCGTTTAGACACGGGAAGAAACAAATTGTTGCAGAAAACTCTTTTGGTGGTAGAGTATGTAATATCTAAATAAATTCACTAAGATAATAAGCAGAAGAAATGACTGAATTGATTTACTCCAGTAAATGTGTCCATAGTCCAGTACAGCAACCAGGTAAGAGATGTTACCTTCTTTGTCTTACGTCGAGCCCCTCTTACCTGTGTAACCTCACCACATTCTTAAACATATCCACGGAAACTGTAACGTTGAAAGCTATTACAAAATACTCTACAATTGTTTCACTATTATCGTTTCGATAGGTCGGGCAATAATGGTGTTTTCTTTGTGAATTTCAGCCAGATCCCAATAACAAGTCGCTCAACTTTCGCAGTTTTTATCAAAATAACTTTTTAAACGATACCTTTGTACATATTAGCTTTACTAGACATCGAATATGCTGTAAAAACGTAAATATTGGAAATGCTCAGATCTGAAGCCCGTTACTGAAGGAGAATCACACATTCCTGTGTGTAATATACAACAGACAGTGGGTAAACCTGTGGCTATGCCTCTAGTGCTTTGTGTTAATGGATACTATTACAAAAACCTAGCAGATATGGACACATTCCATATTCGTTCTGGTAGTATATCACTTCGGGTGAATACCTGACAGCATATTTGAGTTTGTTCGTGTTATTAAGATTCGCAATCTTTTTGCAAAGTCATTATTGTATATAAGGTATATTTTCATGAAATATAATATCGCTATCACTTAAATAATTTTTCATAAAACGCATATTTTATTTACATGTAATAATTTTAAGGCTTAATTTAGCTTAAAGGCCCCTTTATTAGCCTTGAAGTTCATTTGTGTGCCTGAAACTTCTACACGGGACTACCAGATTTACCTATCTTTCGAAGGAAAGCAGGCTAAGAATTTTTACGTCCGTAAGTATCAATTGTCCTCCAAGAGGTTTGTATTCCACAGCTCCGAATCGAATGCTAGTATACCACTTGTAGGATTCCTTCATTTGAGGTAAAACGCTCAGTTTTAGTTCTTTATATTTTAAAGAAATAATATATCTTTATATTATGTTAGTGTGAAGCTTAAACCTTCTTAAACAAAACCATTAATACTTTCCATATTTTGAAGGCAGAACATTTTAATTTTAGTGTATATTTTAAGTTTATATTTTGTTCGACACTAGTTTTAAACAGTTTAATATATTAGGCCCAAATAGTTTTAAGATGACGAGTACGGTAGGAACCATAAAAGTCCTCTAAGTATGGATAACAAATGACAGTCTGCACAGTAACAAGAGTGGATGCATCATTAGTTCACAATGCGTTGCTTCTTAGTTAATTCCCAAGTAAATTACTTTGACTTTAACTGTTAATCAATAATCAAAGTCACCCTACCGCGCCTGTGTTCATTCATTTTGCAGAACTTATATATTCTTCGAGTATTGCCCCAAGACCTGAAAATATCTATTTTTTGTGTAAGTGTTCCATTTATATCCCGCCTTTAACTGCAGTGGTCATATCGGCGACCGTTCTCCTTCGGAACATATCGATGGTGTTAACTCGTATACCTTGGATTGCTTATACTTTGTATTTTAATCATTAGATCACGCACACATTGCCCGCCTCGTTAGCGTGGTGGTAGAGTGTCTGCCTCATGTTCAAGAGGTCCAGAGTTCGAATCTCGGTTAGAGTGAGTTTCCTGGATAAGGTTTTTCCAGGGTTTTCCCTTATCCTGAAAGACGAATGTCGGGTAACTCTAAGCTCTATGGACCCTGGGCCTCATTTGAGCATCATTTCACCCATTCCATTCATCGTCCGATATGACTTAACGTTGGAGGATATTAATTAAGTAAATAAAAAGAATAAAAAAACCGCACACATTTGACCTCTCATTCATACTTCCAGACCATGGAGAAGATTGGGAATCATCTTGGTTGAAGAAAAACCCCCAACCACATCTGGGAATCGAACCCGGGACCCCTCGCACAGCAGGCAAGTGCACTACAGTCCTACGTCTCCTATTGTCTAGACCAACGCCATGTTATTTAACTGAAGAACAACAGCACTTTCCTAACCTGCAATTGTAATACTCTAAATGAAATAAATTATTTGAAATCATGGTACATGTACCTGAGAAGAAGGTTTAAGCGATTGTAGCAAACGTTTAATTCGGCTTAATTAAGGTCCTCTTTCAGAAATTTCTACGTGACTTAATGAAAGGAAAACTTCTGATATGTTACCCCTTTGGGCCTTTCTCTCTGTAATTCTACAAGATTAGTGGCCATGACTTCAGGAAGTAGACAAATATTTCTGTTCCATACCTTTCATCGCTCACTTGAAGTGGATGAAATTAACGAAGAACAGGTATGATTGATGATGGTATAGTTTCGCTCCATCGCTCGACAAAGATGCTGTAGTCCTATATGTCTCTGTGTCAGGAGTAATCCTGTTGTTCACTTCTGCTACGCAGTAAAACACGTTTGTGATTGCAATAGAGAGTGCTCGTAAGACTTAGGATTATATTGAGGTGAAGAATCTACCGAAATAGGCACATTTGTTTTTCTTTGTGAGTAGCATTTAACACCCGTTCTTACTGCATACGGCACCACAGGAAGTGGACACTAGCGAAGAATTAGTATTTAAGTAGGAAACTTTCCAAGCGCAAGTTTAGGGTACCTGCCAGTTTTGAACCGAATACAAGTTATAGGCGTTACCAAAGATTTGTCTTACGACACCATCTTGCTGCAAAAATTTAGGCTCAATTTTTACTGCTATTATGGAGAAAATTGCTGCTTTAATATTAAGCTTCTCTTGTAGTTCTCCAATATCTAACATGGTAGATATCACGGTAAAAATTCGTACACAATTTTTGCAACAGGAACTGCAGTATTTCAGTAAACTAACTTGATTACCAATGCAAGAGATTCAGTGTGTCGCTGTCTCTCTGCTGCCCGAATAATTATTTCGCCTATTGAGAAAGCTATGCATGCAGCGATTCCTTTACTTTCCCGCCTAAGATGAACCTGTAGTCTCACTAAAGTGTATCGGAAATACAGTTTTAGTAAAGAGAGCACGATTGAAATTATGTTTGGGAGAGCCCAAAATTAGCGAACCAGTTTTATGGTGCCTTAAACTCTGTGAAGGGAATAACGTAGGGACACATTCCCATATAACAACAGAAAAGTGAGCGGAAGATATATGTGAGCATCTTCTTATTCTTTATTTTTAAATTTCAGGCTTCAGTCTGTTGCGTAATATCTACCTATACCTTCTACTATCTACTTTTGAGGTATTTTACAAATAATGTACCTGTTTTGTGTTCTTCAAATGCTGTAAGAGTCTGAATAGTATTTCCTTCTCGGAGAGCCTCCATGTCTACACTACATGCTGTACTGTCATAAATGTAGACCTGCCTCCCTTCCTCAATGCACCTTTTTGGTTTATTTGGTACACCTGAAGGGTCAGTAGTTTCAGCTGAGCTTAAGAAGCAGGGATTGAGTGCTCATGTGCCTTGCCGTTTAATCGAAATTGTATTTCTTTAATGTGTGGTGCATTCATTGAAATAGGAGTATGAGTTAAAAAGCTATACACATTTGTGCCTGTAAAGCTTTGTACGGGGTTTCACTGAAAAACGCTCGCGTTTTACTGCTATGGATATACCAGGAATCCTCTATTACAATTAACAGGTTGAGTTGTTCAAGTTAGATCGAGTAGAATGCACTGCTACAATGGTAACTATCGTCGATGCAGAGAGTGTATCTGTAGATTAGTAGGCATAAATCAGCCAATGTTTTTTGTTAGACACGTATTGTTTTCTGGGAAATCAGTTAATACATCATAACACTCAACTTTTGCGCAATGCGTTTATGCATAAGTCAGTGTTGGAATCCATTTTTCTAAACTATCAGAGATATGCAATATAATAGTGATTGTTAATTACTCTAATTGTTATTTTAACTGTCATTACATTTTCTTTAGCCGACTAAAACGTTTTTACTGATACGAGACTATATTTTTCTAACGATAATTCAGATGCAAGGAGTGTGCTGATATCAAATAATCCAGTTTTAGCTGAGACGTTCTGTGATAACATTATTGTATTATCCAACAAAAAGACCCGTTGGTTTGTCCTTAACTTTCAGAGCGCTGCAGTCGCTTGTTATCTGTTTACTAGAACAGCATAATACTATAATGACCTTGCGCACAGTAAGTAATCCACACAAACGTAGCATAAGAAATACGCGTATCTGATATAAAGTAAACGAATTTCCATAAAGGAAATGAATAAATTAAGGGTAACATACTAAATCAGGCTATTAACAGGTTATTACTAGGGCCCGGAATTTGTTGACCTAAAAATTCTGTAAAAATGAGCTTTATAATGCCCTTAAAGTATAAAAAATGCACATAAAATGTACAAAATGACCTAACAAATTTAAAAATTTCTTTCATAATTATAAATTACTATTTACCACAGACAAATAATGAATATATTGTTGGAATAACCACAGTTTAAAATAAACTTTCTTAGTAAATAATGCAATTATTGCTACCAAATAAAAAACGAATTCAAAGTTCATCAGGTCATTTTCAATTTTATAAAATAAGAAAAAAAAGCTACTGTACCAATTAGCCAAAACATACCTTACTTATCTTTGCAGCACACCACCATGGCCATATTGAAGTTATCAAAGTAAAGGAACGGTGGTTGTCAGCTAAAACTGTTTTATACTTTGAGAAACTTCTCTGCACTTCCACAGATGTTACAGGTTCATATTAAAAAAAAAGCTATGTTACGGCCTGTTAAATCTCGTTCAAAAATATCAGTTCTGAAGTCGTCTTCTGATACAATATCGACTTATACCATATGAAATTTTAATCACAGATTATTTAAAAAGAAATCCCATTGGTCCGGGTCAGATCTGCCACGGAAATCGAACCCGGGCCTCCCGAATGTGGGCTACAGATTAAAATGCCCAAATAAATTCGTGAAAAAGAAAATTACCGGAAAATGCATCTAAATGTTAAAAATGACTTTTTTATAAAAATGTGGCAAAATGCATTTTGATGACCTATAAAACCATATATATCTAACGTATTTGTTCCAAAATGCACTTAATTTTCAATAAGCATCGTCTGTGACTCCTCAGAAAAAAGATGACTTTTCATCAAAATCCGGGCCCTAGTGATTAGATTATTCTTATAAGTTCTGGAGCAGTAGCAAGTACATGGTAACACAACTGTAATTTTATAAGGCGCGATCAATTTGTACACCTGAAGTGATTTATAAAAATGTGGTTTATTCAAGTGGCAAAGGCGTAATGTCAAAGATTTGATTCAGCAGTGTTCTTTCTGCCATTATCACCTATACTCTACATAGATCACAAGCTTCGCAACATCTTGGTCCAATAATCAACAATAATTCTTTCAATCTCCTAGTGGCAGAACTCTGTGACATTATGCATTATCCGCACCTGTTGAATAAAACTAACTTCATTATGAAATAATGGCAACTGTTGCACCATAAGGTGTATGGTATTAGAAGGCACATGTGACCGAGCTAGGGAGGGCTCGCCTAGAGTGACTGTCCTGTCATAGGCGTGAAGCGTTGCCTAGTTCGGAACGCATAGCACAAGCGTGAGCAAAAGAGACTTCTCTTTTTCATGCACCTAAAACTACTATAGGAAATTTGACCTTCTATATGCCTTGGTATATGCGACAAGAATTTTTGAGGCAGCTGGTACAAAGGCCATTTTTCTACGACTATGCTCCTCGAATTAACGCTTCGAGAATAAACGCCTAACTCCCGTATTTATGCTTATGGTAGGCTCCTACTTCCAATCTTGCCTATTTGTTATTCCTTTAGATTACGCAGTACTGAGTACGACATTACGAAGTGTCGTATATATTCAGTTCATAAATTAACTGACCACGGATCACTGAAGTCCAGGTGCTCGAGCGCGTATAACTTAAAGTTCGGTTCAAGACCAGGGAGTAACACAAATTGAGTGTAAGGTGCTTTGTGTAACTGTGACAATAAGCAGAAGATTCACGAGTTTATATTATGTTTTGTGAACTGTTATCAATGTCACTTTCAAAGCCTGGTACCAGTGGCGCATATACTAAGGGCAAAGTACTCAGCTACCAGGCCGGAAGTATTATTTTTAAAGTGTACAGCTTCTTTAAGAAATTTCATCTGAGGAAATACGTGAAATGAAATGAAATGAAATGTGTAGTGTTTAACGCCCGCTTTTACTACATACGGCACCGCAGGCGGTGACACTGATGATGCATGAGATGAAGATGGAGCACCGGTGGAATGAGATGGCGGGGGAAACCGGAGGTCTCGGAGAAAACCCGCCCCAACGCCGTGATGTCCACCACAAATCTCACTTTGCGGTCGCCTGGGATCGAACCCGGGCCGCCTTGGTGAGAGCCAAGCGGTCTAACCACTGAGCCACGGCGTGGCCTGGAAATACGTGACCGGAACCATTTTTCACAATGTCAGGAACTGACGTTCAGAGTGTACAATGTGAGCGTGTATGCTGTGTCGCGTATTGTAAACCAGGGTAGGGTTCTAGCTTAGAAATTGGTTTATTCATTTTAGCTAAGGTCCTCTACAATAAGTGGTATTCAGAAAACCAGGTACATTAATTTCAGTAAATTAACATGTTCATATAGAATGTTACAACTTACAATGTTATCATTATTATCCTTTGCTGCCTAAGTTTACGTTCTGACAATTTGTGAGACGAAAAAGAATACTTTCCTCGTTTTCTCTCCCTATCTTCCGCTCTCTGGCGCATCAGATGGTAACAGGGCATCCACCGTGTACACACATTGGTTCGGCTCATGTCTTCTAAAACCGTACGCCGTATAGCAGTAAGTATACTTCAACTGTCACACTCTTTTCGACGTAAGGAGGACGTAAACACCATTGCTGTTGAAGCTGCCCTTTTGCTTTCCCAGATGGTAAATACTATATTTGACTCAGGAATTTAGCTGTGACCTTGTGGTTGACACACGTGAACCTGAGATAGCGCTTCATTTCGATTTAAAGTTTTACACTCTGCTTCAAAAGTAGCTTATCCTTTCTTTTCCAGTATAGTAAATTGTACACGAACTAAAATAAGTAATGCATCACCTTAAACAAAACAACTGTGATCATGTTCCAATAAGCAGAACTGTTTAAGACTAAAACAATATAATTATGCCCATAATATTGTAGCAACATCAGCACTGTTTACAATTCAACTGTCGGTGTTACTCTGCAATCTGAGGAGGATTTTACCACTTCACTGCACGACAGCACATTCTCCTGTGCCGACAGTAGGAGATCCATACATGACATCATCGTGAGCCAACATGCGATACAGTCCCCCTTACCCTTCCAGAGAGCAGAACACCCAACAGATGTTTTCTTGTCTATATTCTTGTCTAAGCCTTAAATTTAAGTGGATACTTGAAGCAGAGTGTTGCGTAAGTGCATATTGTTGGATTTTAGTTCTGAGTGATAATCAAATTAACTGTTTTCCAGAAACAGAAGCGTGATTGAGTGAAGCGCATTCAGTGCAGTGCCCTACTATTCGTCATCATTAGAAGTGTCGAAACAGGCACAGTCCATTAAGGCTCGGTTTATCTTCGAAAAGGATAAATGAGACAAGTTTTGAATAATACTTCATCCGACTGCTACAGAAAAAGAATATTAAGAAGAAAGACAGCACCTCTGAAAGTGAGATGAAAAATGTAATACATTATTCTTCTCGTTTTGAAAATAAATATATGCATATCTTGGTCTTAGTGACGTCTCTTTGTATACGCTTTAGGCAGCCACGGCTTTTGTTCAGAATGTCACTGCTTATGGAGTTGACATGGCGCATTCTGACCAAATTTCGGCTTTCAAAACTAAAATAAATTCCTGGTGAGCCAAAACGTTTTTTTCCAGAATAGGAAATAGAGGCATCTAAATTGCTCTTAACTATTCAGGCCCGGTTTACGATTGGTGAAGATACGTGTAAATTTACAGTATAAGGAGTAGAGGGTAGACAACTTTGGGCACACCCCACACTCTAAGGCTAACATCTCCCAGTAGGTTACCACTCCTGACCAACCTAACTTGCTTTGAGCATTAAGTGTGTTCCTACACAACTACAGATAAATTGAAATGTTTGTCAAAAAGTACTTAGCATATATGAAAAATTTTGCTTAAAATAAACTTTTCTTGGAAACAAACCTTTCCGAATCTCAGTATTGTGCACATTGGAACGTCATATCAAACGTTTTGTTACGGTCTTTGTTTTATACAATACATATGGGTAATCACATGAGAAATTGAAAGAGAACCTTTATAAAAGTATGTCAACCAAGCAATAACACAAACTACTCATTTTCTATACAATAACACAAACATTAAAATAAACAAGTCATAAATACAAATGCATGAATACTTAAGTTTCAAAATAATTTAGACTTACATTGAAGCACTGTGAGAGATGCATAGAGAACTGGTGTTTATATTTTCAATATCCTTTCGTAGTATTTCATATACTGTTTTCCTATTTTACTAGATCGTTTAACGTGTCTCAGATGCCTATATTTCCTGAATTATTCTATTCAGTACATTAATAAACAGGAAGTGATATGGTCGTCTTCCATGAAAGCTCATATAACTCATTAAGTACATTTCCTTTCACCATATTCAATCCTTATAAGAATATCACTTCTTTCACTTTCTCTGAAAACATTTGCAGTTTAGGTCAATTTCTGCAAATAAATTGCATCCATGGTACCCGAAAATGCTGGCTACCAAATTTTTGTCATTTATTGAATTGAAATGGCTGAAATTGGATTAACCTTTCTGCTGAACACGAAAATCGCAATAAAAGTTTCAGAAATGGTATAGTTACATCCCTTCTACTTTGAAATATACTTAATTGAAGGGGCCATGATATTCTTACATGATTACTTTATTCCGTCCAAATCAATGAAGTAGCAAAGGGCACTGATTTCTTTCCCTTCAACCAGTTATTAAGGTTTCCATAAGTCATTGAAGTAAATATGTGGAGGAAAGGTTCACTCAGGAACAGCTATTTTTCACCCGAAATAAAGATTGTACACGATCTTAATAAATGAAGCTTATGTATCGCTTTACTTTGTAAAAGTCCCAAATGTAGTTATCTGCTATATTCACACAATTACATTAAATTTTCAACTACTATTACACTGAAATATTATCTCTGGTTACAATTTTAAAAATATATCTCAGAAAATAGGTACATAACACACACACACACACACACACACACACACACACACACACACACACACACACACACAAACACACACACACACACAAACATTTATATATCCACATATATAGTAAGACTAATGCCTACCTTCACTTAAGAAACTTCCAATCCAACTGAACCCATCATTTATTACGATAAATAACAACTAATAGAGATCATAAATTTGTCTCAACCTTCCTTCTATAAGAGATGGTCAAATAGGCTTCACGCCGCATATACCACCATCAGCATTCACAGAAAACTAAATACGTCGACGAAGGGAATATTGTCACAACCAGACCGTTGCAATTATTTTAATAGTTGCATTCGAAATTAGGAGCATAAAGGTGATGTAAAGCCTCTTTGGCTTTAGTAAACTTTGTGTTGTTCAATGTTGTTTATATAGCTATCACAGCAACGTTTGTTGTAAAAAAGAAATGAGGGATTATACAGTCATAGGGCGAAACATTATTTAGATAGTATAAACAAAATATAGGATAACATTTACGTATGTTTCCAATGACATCCGAAATTTTACAAAATGATATTCAGAATATATTTTGTCTGAGAAGTAGCGTGTTTGTTTAATAAGCCTACTGTTTTGACACGAAGGATTTTTTTGAAAAACATTAGTTTAGCTATCGCAAAAAGTATGTGGGACTATTGAAACACACTGCATGTCATAATAACTTCTTGTTGCATATTTACTAAGGAATACATCTATCTAGTATCTGATTTCATATAAGGATTCACAGCACAGTTAAAAATTTAATTAGACGTTCAAGCACACCTTTCTTGATACGGCGTATCACAAAGAATTTATTTGTTGAAAATTAGAATAAGTTCTCCACATCTATCCAAATGAAATAAATAGAACGAAAAACCTAGTGTCGAATAAAAATAATTTACACTTGGACAATATTTGTATTCAAGTAAACGATTAAGATTAAAATAACCAATGTCTGAGAGAACTTAAAATATATTATGTATTAAAATATTATTGAAAGGTTATAGCTAGACTGAAAAATTCAATGCACAGCCGGGATTTGAACCACGGATCTTCTGGTCTCCGTCCAGCCACTCTAAACCATTGAGCTGCTATGGCCAACGTGCCCACATGACATTAAATTCTCCAACTGACTCGTGTTTTTCCCGGTAAACCACTAGGAGTTCTCATAAACACATGAGACAACTACCTTAATGGCGACTTACTATGCTGTAAGTACTTTAAGGCCCGGGCTTTATAGTTCGGACCACTATTAGGTACAATTAATGTAAATTAATTGTTCATTCACACTAGTTGTGTGTAGGACACACTATGAAAGGTTTATTATTAATAAACATTATTTAACTCAGTTCTACTCTAACTTCAGCAAAACAAAAAAAAAAAAAAAAAAAAAAAAAAAGTATATGCTCAAACAACAGTTGAAGTTTGATAATATCCCAAACACACGTGACATTATTGATGAATACAAACATCTAAATTGAATTTATGTCTTCTGTACTTAGAAAATGAGAACACACACGTTTAAGAACACTTTGTAAAGCATTCCACACTAAAGAATTAAGAAGGAAAGAATATCTTGATTTGCTTCATAATTTAATAGCTTTAACTCATTGTATAAGCCGTGTACCGTGACAACAGTAGAATAAAACATAATAACCACAAAGCTCATTAGCGTACCTAGTCATAAGTACCCCATTATTTCAGGTCCCCCTCTATATTATTTTTTAAAAAAGCTTATTCTTGAGGTATGGTTTCCTGGAACTTCATTTCGTCTAGAACCACATTTTACTGACATATAGTATTTCTATAATTTAAATCTTCTTTGATAAGCTTGTAGATGAAACCATAAGAAATCTGCATAACAATTACAGGAGCTCCTTTATATTTTAACTATTGGGTCTGGCATTTAATAATCACTAACTCAATTCAAACCACTTATTATTGTAAACATTTAATGGTATCAGCGGTAATAACACAAGTGCTAGACGTTTTCGATAATTTAATTGGGCGCAAAGGACTTATCTTGTCATTATGATTATTTTGAGAGCACAATTGAAATATGGAGTTCAAAAGTCAAATTATCAAGGAATACTACTTAACGCGAGTAAAGTTTGTCTAGGGAGTTGAATAAGAACATTCTCAACCACAACTGTAGAGGTAGAGAAATATTTCATTATATTCACAAATTGGATACTAAGATGTGATCTCGAGACCCTGCAATCAGGTATCGAAAGAAAAATAGTTTAGAAAAAGTTAATCTGTACGCGCGTGTATGTGTGTGTGTTTGTTTGTTTTTTAATTTACGTCCTTCAACGTTATGTCATATCGGACTATGAATGAAATTTGTGAAATTATTCTCAAATGAATCCAGAGTCCATAGAGCTTGAGTTACCTGAAATTCGTTTTTCAGGATAAGGGAAACCCCAGGAAACAACCTTATCCAGGTAACTCGCCCTGACCGAGATTCGAACTCTGGACCTGTTGAACGTGAGGCAGACACGCTACCATCTAAGCTACCTAGGTGGGTAGAAGGAAACTTGATGAAATGTGTAGTGCTTAACGCCCGCGTTTAGTAAATGCGGCACCGCAGGTGGTGACACTGATAAGGATGGAGCTCCTTTGGAATGAGATGACGAGAAAAACTAGACACCCAGGAGAAAACTCGCCCCAGTGCCGAATTGTCCACAATAAATCTCACTTTGCGGTCGTCTGGGATTGAACCTGGGTCGCCTTGGTGAGAGTCGAGCGGTCTAACAGTCAGCCAAGGCGCGGCCTCTGTGTGTGTGTGTGTGTGTGTGTGTGTGTGTGTGTGTGTGTGTGTGTGTGCGCGCGCGCGTGCGCGTGCGCGTGTGCGTGTGCGTGTGCGTGTGCGTGTGCGTGTGCGTGTGCGTGTGCGTGTGCGTGTGTGTGTGTGTGTGTGTGTGTGTGTGTGTGTGTGTGTGTGTGTGTGTGTGTGTGTGTGTGTGTGTGTGTGTGTGTAAACAGCATCTATCCAAAAGAAAAGAAAAGTGGGTCACCACCAAACTGTATTCTTAGCTTCAGCATCTTCCTAAACTGTGACAGACACGAATTTATAAAGAAAAGACTCTATAAAGCTGTTCTTTATGTGGACATTTTTCGATTATTTCATTTTATTCAAAGTGACTGACGAATTTAATTAAGGTATCATATTTTCAAGATACTTACTTACATGACAAGTAAACTTGTCTATTTGAGTTTTTCGGGATAGCCCATATATCCTCTTGGTTGGAAACGTATTTTCTGTAAGCTGAATCTGTAGCTGACAAACTATGCATAAGAACTTACTACACAAAAGCTATAGAACCTTTAAGACTCATGTTTATATCAAATAACTTTTTGTTGCTCCAGAAAATTTCGACTTCTCTGTCATTGTTGGATTGGCTTGCTTATCGCTTTGCATTTTATGAAGTGTTGACGATATACAGATGTTTCCCTCGATGCCAGCAAAGAATGTAAACTTCACAGCTCGCATGTAACAATTGATTCCGTTATCTGTATTCTCCTTGTGCCTACAACATAATGGGCAACCAAACTATAGAAGTGCTCATGTCGGTTATCTTGATGCGATTAGCAAAATCATATATCTAAGAATAACTATACATAAAATAATAGTCGGCAACGCATAGATGAAGCCATGTGGAAATAATAAATAACCCTTTTATACACCGAGTAACAACAGTTTCCTACAAAAACCAGATATTGTAGATTCTCGAGGGCATTTATGAATATTTAACTTGACTCTGCCTTCTTGGAAAATCAATAAAACACAACGAACCTAACATGATTAACCGCCAGTAGCAAATTTTGTTTCTCTTAACTTTCCAGTATATTTCCACTGGGTGAACACTGATATTCACAGTACATCGGGTGTCGTCGTTGCTTCTGGGTATTTTGGACGCTGACACCAAACCATGGCGTTATTCTGCTTGATGTTTGGAGGTGCGACACTGTTAAATCACTTACTTTATTTCAGTTATGCTATTGCTTCCAAATAAATACTTATATCCTTCAAACAGTTAGAAGAATAATCTTATATAACAGACAACGTATAAATGAAAAGCTATTTTATCTAGACGTAATTTTTAATGAAATCAGTCAAGTAAGCGAATCGAAAGCGAAAGGACGTGCTGTTGCATGTTAGTTCATGAACACGATGTTCTGTACAACCCATAAACAGAATATTATCCTCAGGTCAGTACATAACATTTGAGTTAAATTGCTATATAAGTTTGAAATTTCCGCAGTTAACTGGCATTGCTTTTAATTTGTAGCAACTGCTTTGCGATTCTTTTCGATTCATAAGCTAAAGAAAAGCATAAGGGGCCTTCTCCTTAAAGAAACGTGTACTGCGGGAGTATGTCATTGAGTTATATAATGTAATTATACTAAGGTGTCACGCATGTCTTAACTAATATTTATTTTTAAAGAAGATAATCCTTGCTCATCTTTACTGGTTAGCTTCTCTTGCACCGACTTTTAGGAAAATTCTCCACTGAAAATGCAATTTCATAAACTTTTCGGCCTATTTATTTCACTAAACATACATTTTATAGTTCCTCGTATATAAATATTAGTTGGGTTTAAATTTCAAAGGCATATCTCTTTTGGCTTCTGAGTTACTAAATACACTGGGCAACAATGAAAATGTTTCGGGATTAAAATAGTGAATTTACATGTATTTCCTACAGCTGAATTCAAAAACGCCGTAAAAATGATAGATTAGCTCTTATTTTGAAGATAAAGTGACACTTCATGTTTTAGAGTAAAGATTTTAAATTTGGAGGATTTTTTGGGAAGTTGGCACACCTGTCAAAATACCGTAGATGACAACTACAAGCATTTGGTGACAGTGCTCCTGTAAAAGTACCGTAACCTTGGATGCAACATGTCCCTTAAGATTCATTTTCTCCACTCCCAAGTAGACTATTTCCTTCCTGGTTGTGGAGCTGTTAGTGATGAACATGGGGAGAGATTCTATCAGGACATTTCTGTTAGGGAACAAAGATATCAGGGCCGTTGGAATGAAGTAATGCTTGCGGATTACTGTTGGTCTTTGTGTAGGGATTCTGCGAAATTCCATCACAAGAGGCAAGCTAAAAGACCACGAAGTCAATAGGCCACCACATGATTCTCTTCAGACACGACTATCTGCGAAGTATTTTCCCAGCAATTTAGAACTCTTAGTATGTAATTAACAGTTAAAAAATCAAATGCACTTTCACTGTTGCTAGCATGTGTGTAATTAAAATGTATCCTTTTCTCTCAATCCGTTAATATATAATACTTGTAATACTTCCACCTTGTGTATATCATAGAAACTAGAGCTAATAAAATGTTTCATTGTCATATTTGTTTTTCTCGACCCAAAATTAGTAGGAATTGCCTCATGAAGTGCTGGAAACATTCAAAAATTATTTTTTGTTGCCCAGTGATATTATAACTGAATTTAACAATTGCATAGCAATCGTAGAACACGGCAAAGTTTTATAAACACCTTTCTTTAATGAGGTTCTATATCTTCTTCTATATCTGTCACATTGTTATCTTTCATTACTCTCACTTTATATTTTTTTTATGTTCTGTTTTATATATCTTTACAAATTAGTAACCGAAAACCGACAGAGAGAGTTTTTATGCAACAGACTTAATTGCCTGAGTTTTGGGGATCTACAAGACAAATTTAAGAATAATTGAAAACTGGAGAAAACTGCAGAGCACTTTGAAAAAAAAAAAAAAAAAACAACAACAACAATAATATTGAACATTTTAAAACCCTAAAATTTCAGTATAAAACATTTTATTCCATAGTATTAGTGAATTTCAATGTAATCTTCCCTTAAACAAAATATACTAATGATAATATACCAGTTTGAAAAAAAAAATGACGGCAGTTTTCGATTATACTAGGGTATCAAGTATACTAGGTTTCAAAACCGGATGGCAATGAGCACTGCATTAACGCAGCTTAAGATACGCATACGATATACGCATTATTCAGATATCTTTTTATGTAATAGCGATGAGACGATCCATAATCTATTTTTCGATACTCGATACCAACATCGACGCTCGACACTTCTTTCTCAAAGAAAAGCTGTAAATACGAGAGCTTGTTAACCGAACTATGATCTCATCAGTAATTCTGTGTATAAAAACGTACCTAAGCAATTTTATTCTATCTCATCATTTTAAGACGTCGCGACATCTTGTTCTGACAGTGAATGCAAACTGCTTTTAAAATAAAGGTTCATAAGCAGCACGCACGCCTCAGCAGTGTGGATGGTAGCGTATCTGCCTCCTGTTCAAGAGGTCCCGAGTTCGAATCTCACTCAGGGTGAGTTACCTGGATAAGGCTTTTTCCGGGGATTTCCCTTATCCTGAAAGACGAATGTCGTGTAACTTTAAGCTCCATGGACCCCGGGCTCATTTCATCCATCGTTCGATATGACAACGTAAATAAATAAATAAATAAATAAATAAATAAATAAATAAATAAATAAATAAATAAATAAATAAATAAATAAATAAATAAATAAATAAATAAATAAATAAATAAATAAATAAATAAATAAATAAATAAATAAATAAATAAATAAATAAATAAATAAATAAATAAATAAATAAATAAATAAATAAATAAATAAATAAATAAATAAATAAATAAATAAATAAATAAATAAATAAATAAATAAATAAATAAATAAATAAATAAATAAATAAATAAATAAATAAATAAATAAATAAATAAATAAATAAATAAATAAATAAATAAACAAATAAATAAACAAACAAATAAACAAATAAACAAATAAACAAATAAATAAACAAATAAATAAATAAATAAATAAATAAATAAATAAATAAATAAATAAATAAATAAAATAAATAAATAAGTAAATTTTGAGCTCCGCTCGGCGTATAAATGTAACATACTTTTTTATATCGGTGTTTTTTTAACGTCCTTTAACCGGTTAGATCATATGGGACGATGAATGAAATGGGTGAAATAATGCTGAAATGAGCCCAGAATCCATAGAGCTTAAAGCTATCCAAACCTTGTCCAGATAACTCACCCTGCCCGAGAATCGATTTGGAGACCTCTTGAACGTGAGGCAGACGCGCTGCCACCTACTCCACAAAGGCGGGCTTTAAATGCACTGTGTTATATTATGTGACTAAACACCGCGCAAAAAAGAATTTTCGGCATATATATTATACTTTACTTTGTAATTATTAGTGCAGCATACTTCTAAGGGGTTAAAAAATTTTCATATCTAATAGCCGGTTCCGGAATCTATATCAGGTCTTATTAAGCAAGCTTCACTTTTAACTTTATTTATTTTTAATCAAATTACACAAAATAATTTACAAATTTTGCAAATATAGTGCAGGTTACTGGAATCCAGTAACCTTACAAATCTATTCATCTAATCTATCTATAAACAGTCTTTTACTTTACTTCTACTCCAACAATATAATTCAAATATACATTTCTACTATTGCTTTAATGACTATAACAAACTATAAACGACTGTTTCCCACAATTTTAAATTTCCTCTTCTGCAACTGGTATCCAAAGCTTCCTCCTACTGGTATCCATCTCCTAAAGATAGATGGAGCTGGTTAGTTAGTTCCAGATATCCCGGTTGTCATCTTTCCTGCTACTTCAAAGTAGTTCCAGACTTCACTCATATTTTATTCAATACTACTACTGTACACTAGCAAAACAAAGTACCTACGGAAATTGGTCGTACCAGGTACGCCCGTGACCCATATTTTACCTGTGAAACTCAAACTAATATATAGAAAGAAAAAAAAATATCTCTACACAGTATATTATCTCACACATTATGTTGTGACTTCTTTCTACTTGGATCAGAGATTTTGAGCAAAGGATAAGGTAAATTTAATGGCAGAGGGCGGGTCACCCAGCCAATCAATTTCGGGAACGCGTCAGCTAAATGAGCTTCATCCACAACTCAGTTAACGCTGCATAATACATGCACATACCTATGCTCTTTCCGCCACTGCTCTGTGCGTTTTCAGTTAGACACAAGATTCTATGGAATTCTGCATTCACATACAGGCGACGCAGTCAATGAGTAATGCCCAACAGATCTTTGGATACACGTGCGGGGCATATGCGTTCCAGCATAAAATTGAACGCAACAACCTTCAATCATATAAAGCTTAAAGTTTAAAAGCATCTAAAATGTATAAAAAGTTAGTTTCAAAGAATTAGACATTTTTAGGCAGCACTGAATATGAATATTATGTAGGTACTGAAGGAATCAAATCCCTAATATCTATTATGTGCTTCAAATGGGAAGGGTTCTGGAGTCCAGCTAATCAGATGCCGTATCACACTCAGCGTTGCCAGCTTGTTTCCCTCTCTCTCGCACACTCATACAACATGGACGTCTGCTTGGCGCAGACGTAAGGGTAAGGAAATTATATTTTACAAACTTTTACAATTATGCACAAATTTTACATTCGATACCTCAAGACCATCGCATCTAATGACGTATTCATCGAAAATTAGTTAACGGCTTATCAGAACATATGTCAAGTAATTGTTTGTCTTAAAAACGACTTTACTCGTGAGGTAGTATCCATTTAACATTTGTGCAACACGTATATATTCACTTAGTATTCTGGCGGTTGGAAGGCTTTGTCTATTGTTAATAATTCATATCAGTGCTTCACTTTATCATTATGTGTACTGGGCACTCCTCGATAGCGTAGATGGTAGCGTATCTGCCTCAAGTTCTAGAGGTCCATAGTTCGAATCTCGGTTTGGGTGAGTTACCTGGATAAGGTTTTTTCCGGGGCTTTCCCTTATCCTGATAGACAAATGTCGTGTCACTCTAAGCTCCAAGAACCCCGGACTCATTTGAGCATCTGTTTAACCATTTCATTCTTCGTCCGACATGACTTAACGCTGGAGGACGTAAATTACAAAATTAAATTCCCAGCAAGAGTATGCGTACGCTGCATTTTAAAGGGAACCACATTCGGATTTTACTCTCACTGGAGGGAGTTCAGAAAAGTACGTCACTATTTTTGCGTCAATTTTGGCCAAGCGAAGTTATCCATAATCAGTTCGTAACTGTAACGGACTGGGTTATGTGTAACAGATTCTGGTAAACGAGTACTTCCTCAAGGTCCCAGATGATCTATCTATCGATGGGCCTTTAAGGCTCGCCCGCTCACTCAATCACACGAAGTAATATGTATTCCAGTTCATTGACTAGAGCAGAGGTAGAAGCATTTTCTAGGATATTCAGTGAATGGGTTCGTTTCTGAGAACTTAAGCTGGTCTCTCGTTTGCTTCCTTTGTGGGGATATAAAAACCTCCATTGTTTCTAAAAGTGTCCGCCTGCGGGTATAGAGGTTGTTAATCAACTACACCGAAATAATTTAAGCGATTTTAGACATGACTAATATAAGCAAGTTGACGTAGACAATCCAATTGTGTTAAACCTATCAGGCACCAGATGCTGATAAGTTGGTACTTGAACAAGATGGCTGAAATTATTGAATTAGAATATGTTTAAAACTGCTTCCCAAGTAAAGAATAATCGATTCTGAGTATCTCATTATTGAAATTCTCAAGATTTAGTGACCCAAAAATCTTTCAAATCTCGAAATAATCACCTGCCAGTGCAACACTGGACAGGAATTAACTGACTTCTTGCGTCATCTAGCCTACTCTAGTGGTGCTTCCGTAAGTTTTCTGATAGCCCAATCCGTAATGCCTAAAGCTGAGGACCCAAGGGTCATGGGTTCAGTTGCTATTATATAGTTATTATTTTTAGTTCTTTTAATACGTAAATTCTAATTCCGATACGTAACTAAGAACGACAATCTAATTGGTCAGTGCAAGGGGGAGTCCAACTGTAGCTTGACCAGCACGCTCTCCCGATTTTAAGCCAACTGATTTCTTTTTCTAGGTTAACCTCAAGTCTCTGGTGTACGAAACACCTATTACCTCAGTAGAGGCCATAACTGCCCGAATAATAGCATCATGTGAAGCTATTCGACATACACCAGGTATTTTGTACAGAGTGCGGCAGTTGTTTCTTCGCCACTGTCAACTATGCATTGAAAACGCAGGTTGCCACTTCGAGCAGTTCTTATGAAGCTGACGTAAAGAGTTGTATTTACTTTTACGAGAGCTGTTCAATAAAGAATGATCACATTTTTTTTGACAACGTACCTTTCCTCATCCTCCTAATTTTGATGGCCCTTATCAAAATAGTCTCCTCTGAATGCGATGCACTTGTCCCAGCGTTTCTGCCAGTCTTCAAAAACAGGCTGGAAATCATTTTTGTGAGATCCTTCAGAATCGCCTCCGCAGCCTTCACCACTGTTTCTCATGATGGATAATGCCTCCCACAAAGGCGTTTCTTCAACTTAGGGAATAGAAAAATGTCATATTGCGCTAAATCCGGACTATAGGGAGGTTGAGGGATGCACTTCAAGTTGATTTTTGCAAGATATTCCGCAACAACATTGGCAATATGCGGCCGCGCATTATTTTGGTGTAGCATCCAGCCTGCTTCATAGGAATGTGGTCTTTTGCGCCTGATACGGACTTGCAATGTTTACAGGACATCGCTGTAGTATTGTCTAGTTAGTGATGTGTGTTCAGGTACAACATGCTGATAAACCATTCCGTGAATATCAAAGAATAAGAAGACCATGGCTTTGACAGCAGAAGCAACCAATTTTGCTCTTTTGGGGGTTGGTGATGAAGAAGATTTCCACACTGAGCTTTGCTGTTTGCTCTCAGGATCAAAATGATGTATTCAAGTTTCATCAGCAGTGATTACGTTTGAAAGAAACTCCGGATCTTCCTCTAACATCAACTTTAACTGCCTGTTACCCCCATTGCAGTGGTAGGCGATACTGAAAATGTCTGAACCTGCCTGGTTCTCACAGGCGGCATCCAGGAGTACCAACAATGAAACTACTACGACATGTTTGTTTCACATTAAGCTCACAGAATATAAGATTGAATTTTATTGCGAAAAATAATGACCGTAAAAATATTATGATCATTCTTTATTGAACAGCTGTCGTATTTTATTTAAGTTCGTTCACTCTTTAAACCACCTCCCATTTAGACGTAGAGCACGGGAAAGTATTAGGCAGAATTTACCCTTTGTTAGAAAGAACTGTAATTGTCTCACAGAGTGAAATTGCTCCTAAAAATGCATAGGTTTATATAGCAATTAATAGCTGAGACAAAATATTAAGAAAAAAATACAACGAAACAAACAAAACAGAACAAAAATAAATAAATAAAAACGGCAAAATGTAAGGAGACTTGAACTCGTTTACGCTTGATTTAGAAACTATTGGCATAACCATTGTGCCAGAGGGAAGGCCTTGACACTTCTCTTCATGTTTGTGTCTTGTGTACTCAAGTGTTGTTGTCATTAGCAGTGGTGTACTGGCTCTTTAGAAACTTATAGCCGTAAATTCCACATTTGAGAAAGCAATCCATAAGTATACTTTCTCAAATTACTTATCTAGGGTATCTCTACTTGCTCTGAAAAAATTTCGGTGTAGTTCATTAACATCCTGTAAATGTGATGTTGGGTAGGTGTATTTTCGGAGAAAGTTTCCTATTTTTTCTTTCTCTCCGTATGAAACTTATAATGAAGAGCATCAGAACTGGAGAACCTTGCGATTTGTTTATATTCTGTTAGTTATGACTTATATTTTGAAGCAGTATGTCTGCTTCGGGATGTTGCTCCAATTGTAGCCTTCTGCGTCTGCCTCAATCTTGAGCAGGGATTAATCTCAGAGTATAATTAGGTGTTTAATCAATGTGAGCACGACACCGAATCTGAGTTTGAAAAGCTTTATAATAATATTCACTTAAATCGAGAAGATGCATACCAATGGTAACTAATATATAAATAATGGGAACTAACGAAATTGAATCCTATACTACGCGATATCACGTGAAGCTATCCTTGAAGCAACAATGACGACCCTTTCGGTTACGTCACATTCCACCGGTGATTTGATCAGAAGTATCCAAGATTATGACATGATTGTCTTATCAGCTACCAAGTTTCACCTATCACCTCCCTTTGCTAATGACAATAAGAATCCCAATGCTAGCTTCTAATACGGTGTTGCCACTTCAATTCTGCATTTCTAAAATTTGTCTCTTTCCATCCTAAAGTATCTCCATACGTTTCTAAGGAATACTTTCACATTACTAGAATTCAAGCTAGCCTGTCATACCTAATTTGGCAACTTTGGATAGTGACTTTGCTCTCTCAAATGCAGCTTACAAAACTCCGTCTACGAAATTTGCCGGAAAACTAGTCCTCTGGTACTTAACCAGAGCAAAACTTAACTCATAATTTATTGTCAAACCTATTGTAAAACCTACCATTTAACACAGATGTTCAAATTATTCATATTTATTAATTTATTAAGAAAATTCTTAAGTCTTAGTTTATTTAACTCATCCGTAATCACTGCATCAATTTTCGCAAATGATTCTTGTTCACATTTTTTCTGAGTTACATAATTGAAAGAAAAGATTCCAATAGATTATTACTGATTTATAAAACCAGTGAATGAAGTTTTCTCTAATAATTCTAATACACCTGATACAAATGCTGTATTTTTTTTTAAATCCCGTCCTCACCAATGCTGGTGCTAGGAGTCGCTCGGGTTCCCTCAGGCCGAGGAGCCGAAATATTTGACCTGAGATACCAGGGTTGACAGGTTGGCTCAACGCCTGGAATGGTGAAGAGATGAACCGTGGAATGATTGTGGGGGATACCGGAGGACCCGGAGGAAACGCACCCCAGCGTCAAGTTGTCTACCACAAATCCCATTTTGCGCTCGCCTGGGATCGAACTCGGGCCGCCTAGGTGAGAGCCAAGCGGTCTAACCACTCAGCCATGGCGTGGCCTATTAACATTACGAACTGAATTAAATCAATTTTACATATGTGTATATTGCAACGAAACCAACCGCCTTTGAGAATTTATAACGTCTGATTACTACAGTCATTCCAACTCACTTTCTCTGCACCGTAGTAAACAGGTTGATCCGTCGAATCTTAAAACGTTATTTCAGACAAATTCTCTTACATTTGAAAGTTCAGTTGAGTATAGACAGCATTCTCTTAACTGAAGTAGATGACAATTTTCTTCAATACAGGCTAAAGGGAACAGGAAGAAGTAGAAAATCTTACGCGACTATTGCTATCTACCCTGAAATATTTTTAAGTGGAGTGCAGAAGCGTTAAAACCTTTATTTTAGTAAAAATAAGTATGTAGGAAACAACATACTAGGTTGAAGTTAGACCTGAAACACTGAACTTCTTTTATTTCAGGCCATCTACATTTCAGGCACTCGTTAACAATAAAACACATTGTTGTGCTGTTTCTCATTTAACAATGTTTTTCCTTAGTAGAGAAAGTTGAGAGTTACCGAACAAATTTGGAGTATATGTTGAGGGCACGTTTCTTAGGCACCTGATGGGAGAAATGTTTATGTTTAACGTCCGCTTTTACTACATACGGCATCGCAGGCGGTGACACTGATGGTAGATGAGATGAAAATGGAGCATCGGTGGAATGAGATGGCGGGGGAAACCGAAGGTCTCGGAGAAAACCCGCCCCAGCGCCGTGTTGTCCTCACAAATCTCACTTTGCGGTCACCTGGGATCGAACCCGGGCCGCCTTGGTGAGAGCCAAGCAGTCTAACCACTGAGCCACGGCGCGGCCGGGCATCTGATGCTTAGTAATACAGAAAACCAACAATTAAAATAAGTGAATTTTTACTTTTTAAGCTTCCCACCCCAACTCTTCTCTGCTGTTTGTCCCTGTCTTGTTAATTGTGCTTTTATTTTATCGGAATTTAAAGTCCTTCTGATTTAGTTGCTAAATACCCATATTCAATACTCGAGAAATGACAAACAGAAGATTAAAAGCAGTTACCTCCATTCATCTTGAACGTAAATCTTCCTAGTCACATAAATACAATTCGATGCCATGCGTCTCTCCCTCCCTCATTTCTCCCTCCCTCTCCCTCTTTCTCTCTCTCTCTCTCTCTCTCTGAGGGTGTGCTTCTGAAGGCGAGTTGTTGCCGTAGCATTATAAATTTGTTTTTCAATATACTTTAGTGTTCTTATGTTTAAATTCAACTTTCACGTCCTTATCTGTTTTACAACCTCACATAACCTCTGTTTTACTAGCCACATTTAATGTAAGAGGTGCATGAGCAGAAAGTATCTTAAACCGCATGGCGTGGTTATGGAATGCACTATGATCCAACATCCACTTCAGCTCCTCGCATCTCAAATCTTCGAAAGTTCGCTTCAGCTTAATCGAGTTTATGCAAATGGAGTTCCATATCCCACAAATACCTCGCAAGCTATCGAAACATTTAAAAGGGCACCCGAATGGCTCATTGAGCGAACGGTACTCTCATTCTCATGTAAATTGATGTAAACGTAAAGGTGGGTAGCTTGGAGGGATGAGAGGTTATACCCGACTGAACCTTCTTGAAAATCGTCCATCTTGTTACCAGAGTAAACACCGATAGAGTGGCAGCATCTGTGTTACAGAAATCTACAGCTGCTAATGGCTGGCCCGTAAGTCTTGTCTTATATTTATTTACTGTTTAGACATATCTTAGTGAAAGCTTTGCGTGCAAAATAAAATGCTTTGGCAGTGGACTTTATACTGTTCGATAGAGAATTTTGCACTCTACAAAATAGTGTACTTATATTTGTTATGGTTACATACTGTTTCTCCTGTTAGATCAAAACCTGAAGTTTAAAGTCAAAAAAAGAAAAATAAGCGTAGGGTATCGAAAGTACTCTTTGAAGATCTTGTAGTTTAGTGTGCTTCCTTTATTAAGTAGTGCTTGTGACCTTAACAAAACCTGGAATCACCGCCTCCGTTGCATAAACTGTTCAGATTAAACAAGAATAAAAGCAATAGAAGGCCTTGCTTAATTCTTCACCATGTCAGAAACAGGCTGTCACATCTTAACATCCGCTAGCCATGCAATGTGGTAAATTGTGAGTCACACCTACCACGAGAAGCACCTTTATGACTGCCTTGCGCTGAGGCGAGCTATTGAGGATTTATCAGGGTGTTATGTTACATGCTATTACCGGGACACAAGATTATCCAGCCCTTGGACTAATCTGAAGTAGTCATCAACATGATGGAAGTAGGAGGACGCCAAAAATAGCCTGGGGTTACCAAAGCCCTCCTCCCACATTTCCCAAGCGTTTTAATTGAAATCTCGCACCAACTCAACCAAAAACAGATTTCCCTTCCCTCGCTTCAAGCTACCAATTTCAATGGACCTTTTTACATCTCCTGCTTTAGTTGATAAGGTTCTGATTTCGGAGCTCCCTAGGCCATCGAATGATTTTAACGAGTGATTCCGATACAGTTACTATAATAATGGATTTAGTGAACGTCTCACCATATTTGCAGGTCTTCTCAGTTACTTTTAGTAATGTTAGAAAAGTACCCATGTGAAAGGTACATACATACCTATATTTTGAATATTTCAACCCAAGCTTTTACTACTGCATGGTGATGGTCTACCGCAGCAGTCATCAGCATTCTGGCAATACAATGACAGCGCAGGCTCCATTTATGCATTCTGCTTGGTATAGCACGACACATGCGAGATGATCTGAAAGTACATTGTGTTAAATGAAAGCATTAATAACATGTGACACGAGAGTCGCACAATATTTTGTGTCGTAAGACCTGAAAAACACGTCGCAAGGTCTCTCAGGTCGCATGACACATTCGACAGTCGCATGATCTGAATATACATGAGCGTATATGGAGTTGTCGGAGTGGTCGTCACGTTGCCGTATTCTGAACGAGACAGTTGAGTCCCTGCTTCCACTTTGGGAAATCCGAGCTGCAATTTTGATTTTTCACTATGGTTTGTGCTTTCATGAATATACGGACCGAAATATCTGCACATATCTGCATCATTAATGGTCTCGAACTCAGGTGCTTACTGTAGCTGGGAACCGGAAACCAGCAAACTAGGCTTCATTCCATACTCAGCGTTGCTAAGTACTACAAAGGTAGCCTCCGTTTGTCTACACGGTTTGGTACACATAATGTAAATTATTACAAACTTATTTAAAATCATTTTCGTTTTCAAATAAGACATTGCACTTTTCTATCACACTATTTTCTGTTATTCGGCACACTTTAATGCTCCTCTCTCAGTGGAAGCACATTGGATCCAAATGCATTTAAAAGCAGGATATATACCGAGTTTGTTTATTTATATATTAAAACTATATTATATATGCAGGAAACCTCTACAACATATTACAAATGTTGCCGCCCCTAATGCGCCGTTCCCAGAGATAATAGATTTTAAGCCACTTTACAGAGTTTATGCTCAAATTAGTTGTGGTTTATGAACACGATAAGCTATAGTCTGCTATTGGTAAGCCCAAAGTATATAGTTAGACCCAATTAAGAACGGCTATGAGTGCTACTCCAACACTTGTAGTAATGCTTATTTACGGAACAAATTTAATTCAATTTGCACTTACTATGATGGTCCAGAAATATTATGTACAAAATTACATAACTTAAACCTGAGAGGAAGAAAAATTGCAGGAAATGGAGATCATGAAAGAACTGGTTATTTCTTCAGTGTTTTGTAGCAGTTCTCAACTTATTTATTAATCCACTGTGGCATTTTTATTCTTAACATACCTTTAATGCATGCTCAAGAATAATCCGTTGTAGAGCAATGAAATGTTTCGGTTTTCAAGCGTACCTCTTGAAGTAAACAAGGTCCGCAGCGAACTTCTGCTTAACTACTTGTGCCTACTCGAAACCTCTTGACACTTCATCGTTCAGCAGTCGCAAGAAAGAGGCACTGCAATACAGAACTTATGACGTGGGAAGTTTCCTGCCTTTAAGGAGCAAAAAGTATCGACAAAATTAAATGTCACTGTACTTTGCTGAGGCTTAGATACATTTGGAACTACTGGGTAATGTAAATATGTTTCAGGCTTTATTGGTCATGTTTACCATCATCATTATCATCATCATTATTATTAATACTATTACTATTATTACTATTATTATAAAAATGCTAAATATTTCGAGATACCTTTTATTACTGCAGGGCTTATGTCATGAAAAACATTATGGATATGGCTACGTAAAATGGCTGTTAACCTTCCCTTCTGCTAAAAGCTTGCCACAATTATCGATTGAATGAACGCTAACACGACTAAGCCGGTTTATCTGTGAATTTCCAGGTTCATATAAAGACCGCCGGTGTGCCGGAATTTTGTCCCGCTTATGGATCTGTGAAAAACCTAAAGTCTATAATTTTGCTTGAATTGACTTGAAACTTTAACACAATTATTGTACTATTAGCAATAGTTCATACATCAAGTTTCAGACCTTTGTGCAAAAGAGCTCTTGTGATATTGTGTTTTATTACCATTTAATTAAACTGTTCCACACGTTGCAATTTTAGTTTGAAGAAAATAATAATTTGCAGTTATGCTCAGAAATACATTATTAGTAAATTTTTGAGATGAAATTTTAATCTTAACATTTGGTTTAGGATAAAATAAATTATTCAATTCTCATTTTATTAAGTTTTAATATTTGCTTGTCAAATATATGCTTTGATATTTAATTGCACAAACACTGGTGAAATTATAAAAAATCATCCCATCAATTTCCTTTGGTGCTGTTTTTATCCAAGCACAAAAATTTTCAATCTTCTAGTGAAAACTGTATCGTGTGGAGCAATTTATATTCTGAAAAGTGCTGAAAATTAAAAACACCAAACCACTTAAATAGTCATGTGCCACAGTTATTAAAGGGCTGAAAGGCGTTAAAATAATAGGAAATTGAAGTACAAGAATTATTCTATTTAATTAGGTAAAAATGGTTTTTTCACTCTACAAAATAGTGTACTTATATTTGTTACGGTTACATACTGTTTTTCCTGTTAGATCAAAACCTGGAGTTTAAAGTCAACAAAAATAAATGCGTAAGGTATCGAAAGTACTCTTTGTCAATTTTTGCACTTTTTGACCAATTTTCATAGACGGGTATCCTTAAGTTCATTTACATGCTAGCAAATCTACTGGCATGGGGCTGTCGCTTTGTCTGGGCCAGGTTTGAACATCCGAACTTAGAATCAGTGGACTAGCACCTAACCAGCTGAGCTACCCAGACTGACAGGTAGCCCGTGTTGGATCTGCTGAATATTGGCATGTATGCAGACTAGTGCAACAATTTCAACAGAGTTAGGAAGTAGTAAAACAAAGTGTAAACGAGACAAACAATAATCTATATGAAAATCCCCCAGCTGAATTACGTGTGACATGACACCGCTTCGAATATCTTACTCCGCAAGTCCTTCGCCTAAGAGGCGGAAGCAGAGAAAGAATTCGGCATCACCCTCAGACATTCAGCTTATGACGCCCTATGTGACATATGAGAGACGAATAAATAAATAAAGAAGTTTTAGAGAAGGAGAGGAATAAAGAAAGAAACAGAATGAAGGAAAAATGTTTAAAATAAAATAACATATTAAAGAGAGGTCAGAAAAATAATTCCTACACTTCTTGAAGGGTAGAGCTACGATCAGCTAAGAAGAATAAATGAAAAGACGATCCCATTTAAATAGATAGTATACTTATTTTCAAAGGATAAAATTACTTGAAGAGCTTTTAGACTGAAAATGTTTCTATATTGAAATCAATATTTGTTTTCTTTCGTTCTTTCTTTCTTTCTGTCCATGAAAGCCACTATGAGTTGCGTTTGTTTAGAGATGGAATGCAATCCACTGCTACTACAAAAAGATTAGAATAAGTGCACCCATGCCAAAATTACAATCTGCATTGAATGCAGAAAGTATGTAATCGATTCACAGTTTGGTTTGCGCTTAGAAATACATTCACCTTTCAGACTTGGACACTATATAATGTAGTGGAATATAAACACATTGCCTCAGAGCTACAGCCATGAACATTTCAAATGCATACGTGCCATAAACACGTTACATTTTGTATTATCGGTTCATTTATTGCAAAGCAGGATAAGAACGAAATATGAGGGAATAAATTAGATTTCTATCAATACAGAATCCATTTGAGTTTGACGTGGCCCTGGTCTACACGTGTGCGATGAGTTTCGAGAACTGCCACATAAATTCAACCTCTCCAGTTTGGTATTAACATCCCCCTTTATATGTTACGGCGACCCATATTTTTTATTCTCTTACTCTCCACTACTCTCACATACAACACAGCTCTGCAGGCGGTGGGTTAAGAATGTGCGCCATTACTTAATTTTCTGTTCTACTTTTTGTACCGAAATTCAGTCGTGGAAATAAATATTAAGGCTTAATGAGAGATGGAGAGAACGGGAGTATAAGTAACGAACTAAGGGACCATGTGGACGGAAGTGGAGATGAAAATTACAAAAAAAGGAACTAACAAACGAACATATTAAAAATAAATTCAATAACGCGAAGTGCAGTAAAATAAAAGTGAAACCTTAAAAGAATAAATTAGAGTTCTGTACTTTCAGAATGGTGGATTCATTCATCAGGGGTGAAAAAACCAAGATCACGAAGTCAAAGATTCAAATCTGTTTATATCCTGCCATTCTATGATTTCTCCGGAATATGAAGTAGACGTGCCGCCACTATATAGGGTACATATAGGGTACCCCAACAGGCAGAAATGCCAAAATTAAGAGTTGCAATCGCTTTTGAGTAGTGTCAGGCATGTAATTATCAAAATATAGAGATAAAAGGCAAAATAAAAATTTATGTATCACATCAAAAGAGTTAAATGGGTTAGAAAATTAAAAATATTATTATTGGCTTTCAGAATAGTTAAATGGATGACAGTTCATTGTACTTAAATTTAAAATACAAAGCATCCATCATTCTTCACTCCTATGTAAGTAGGTAATGAATGTTGTTTGGACATACTTTGTAGAAATAATAACAGGGATAGAAAGAAAGTACATAAATTCAAAAGCATATAATTTTAACACTTCAGAACCTTCATGGTCTTCAAATTTTTCATTGCAAGGATGTTTAGGGTTAATTAACAACGCATATTTAATTATTTATTACTGGAACAAAGTCCGCAGTGGTAATTTACAATAAATGTGACTTGAAATGAACGATAAGGTGAGAGAACTATTTCACCTACAACACTTTTGCATTTGAACACAATGTTTTATATCCAATATCCTTTTCCAACAGCTTATTAAATTTCACGCATTTACATGGACCGACTTTCTCACATACACAACTTAGAACATTCACAGTTGCATAAAAATGTAAAAGTGGCACACTTAAAACTTTTCTGGAGCAGATTTAGTATTAGGAGCGAACGCCAAATTTATGTTTATGTAGGTAAGTACACCTGCATTTTGTTTGTCATCCAAGAGTTCCCACGTTCTGCTTTCATTGATAATAACAAGCAGACTCGATCAATGTTTCTCATATTGTGAAAGCAGGTGAAATGGACAAGGGAATTTCTGCAGCTTCTGTTTTGAATACTACAGCTCGAGATGAGGCTTTCAAGAACACTTACTTTATGCAATCAATTAACTTCTCAACCTCAGGAAAACTGACACATAATCCCTCTGCAGTGATTCAATGCATGGGCTTGAGAGGTGACATGAACCATTTTTGAGAAGAGCGCATACAACAGAACAATTGCCATAACATATAGGGTGCTGCATTATTTATTAAAAGCAAAACATCATCATTCTGAATGCTAACAGGTTACAAAATATAAAAGATTGGTTAAATAGTTGGCTGATTACAGAATAGAACTTACATATTGCTATTTGTTGCACCATAGAGTCTATGCTTTCTTCTGTTCATACACAAATATTTCTTTCTCGAACTCTAAGTTGAATAAGTTTCCCAAAGTAGTGCCTCTTATTTTAACAAGTGACTGCATACTAACGCTATGTTTCTATTGCGGCATATGCTGTTCAACAATAAGCGTTTTGTCGGTAGAAGATGACATCGGACATCACACATTATCCGAAACAGTACATCAGTAGAAAAGAAAATATTTTCTATATTGTAAACAAATTGTCTCCATTTAGCAACCACATTTTCTCTCACTGAGAAGATGTTATTGTACTACTAGAAACTCAACTTCTGCATGCAGACGACTAATACAGTGAAAATTCTTGAACATACTTGATGACTTTATTATGCACATACCGTAAAACAAGGCTTGCATTCATTGCTTTTGTAAGTGTTCTTGTAAATGACCCTGAGTTCAAAACGCTCATTCCTTAAAAATAGAGGAAGTAATTATGCTAAAAGTCTCTTTGTTTCCTATGGATACTATTTGCTTATTAAGTCATATTACTCTGACTGTATAAACGGCGATAATAATAATGAGACGTTCAAAATATATAAAAATGTAAAACTTTGCATAATAATATCAAATTACCGAAAATAAACTTAAGCTGTTTAAAGGTGACCTAACTTTTGAGAACAACGAACAACGCAAAAGAATGCGATAAAAGTGCCTTAATTTAATGAATCATTTTTATTGTTTTAGGCTTAAGGTGCAAATTTGGGCCATGATATTTAACATCCAATCCGGCATTTAGCTTAGTGACGAGAGAACTTGTATTCATAATATATGTTTGCATATAATTGAGATAGTCTTCAAACTTCAAAACCATCAAATACCTAGACCTACTTGTGAATATATGCAATGAGCCACATTCAAACCTCTAGCAGATGTTAGTTGTCAACTTCTCCTAGAAGAAAGTCGCTGTGCCATCTATATTTTTGGGACAAAATTCTTTGTTCAAGTAAGTATACCTATGTGAAGAAATATGAGTTCCTTAATTTATTATGTATAGCTTATTTTATAATTAGATTGACATCAGAGCAAAGGTGTTCACAGGAGTAAAACGGAACCAGTACTTATCTACTGATTTACTATACGTGCTGCAGCAAATGAAAGCAATGAAATGTAGCACAAATACTACAGCATTTCAATTTTAAATATTCCCAACGTGCGACACAAAGATTTTCATGAAGATCCCCAACAGGAAACTACACTTTACATCGCGATAAAAATAAGTTAACTTTTTTCGAAATTGGCTAAATATTTGTAATGAATTACTAAATATTTAACATGGTCACTAAAATGTATAGTCTGATTTTGCTTTGAACATATTGTAAAGTATTCTTTAATCATAAAAATCTTTTTCAATTATGTAAAAGAAAAGGTAAAGCAGATGGAGAAAAACTTACCACAAAAAATTGGATGTCACTTTAAAAGAAGTTTTTGTGATGCCAGCCAGTTCCGAGATACCCGTTACAGATTTTGCTATTGAGGTGTTTCTTCCCATGCCACGGCAGAATTATTATTTCAAGGCCAGTATAGTGATAAACTACTTTAAAAATTGATTATCGCTTGGGGTTCCTGTGCGTCCCCTGTAATTATGTGAAACGACCCAACTTAGATTTCCTGCAAGAATTGATTTCAGAACCTGTATAAATATGTAGAAGAGTGGCTACAGAAATTCATGCGAATGTAACCACAAATTATTTTTCGTTCAATATTGTTAGTAGTTAGAAATTTATATTGTGTTAGAAATTAATTGAACTGACAAGAAATCATCCTTACTTTGATGCTAAACATCGAGCTTTCATTATCTGAAGAGAAAGTGGACTCAAAAATACATATAGTGAGTTTCTCTCGTTTAGGTTCAAGTATTCATTCTTTATTGTTGGAGACGCCCTTCATTGGGAAAAACTGAAATTACTTGCGACCGACTTTCTCTTCACTATATGCAACCGTAGTTATAAGTGATGTACAGTGCATTAGAACGTTGATAACCATGTAGTTAAGCGCCTTTAAACATACATCCTTTATTTTAGTGCCGTCTTATGACCAGATACCTCAGTTTGGGTACGGGCAATTTATTACCACGTAGGGGTAACTGATCTTTCAGTATAAGACGGTTCTAAGTAAGCCGTTACAACTTAATTTATGAAAGTATTTCTTGTCAAATGGAAATAGATAGCTCAAACAACGTCATTTTTATTTTCTATGTGTTGCTATAAATAATCGCAGCCCATCAGTATGACAACGAGCCCAACTGTATGCCAATTATTTAATCTACGTATCACTTTCTCCCAAAAAGACCGGAGATATTAGGACATGATTTGAAATTAAAGTACTTTATAAAGTAATGTAATTGCTACTGAAAGTTTTATTTATTCGAAATTTCTGCAACCTATACCATATTTTAATGGGCATTTCCAAACACCACAAACATCTAAAATGTTGTGGAAACGTAGAGTCAGACTGAAAAATTCAATGCCATAGCCGGGATTTGAACCACGGATGGTCTCCGTCCAGCCGCTCTAACCATTGAGCTACTATGGCCAACGTGCCGATATGACATTAATTATCCAACTGACTCGTGCTTTTTCCGATGAACCACTTAGGAGTTCTCATAACACATGAGACAACTACCTTAATGGCGACTTAAAACATGTGAGTACTTTAAGGCCCAGCCTTTATAGTTAACCATTATTAAGGTCAATTGATGAAAATCAATTGAAAGTGTGAAAGAACAATTAATTTCCATTAATTGACCTTAATAATGGTTAACTATAAAGCCCGGGCCTTAAAGTACTCACATGTTGTAAGTCGCCATTAAGGTAGTTGTCTCATGTGTTATGAGAACACCAAGTGGTTCACCAGAAAAAAAAAGACGAGTCAATTGGAGAATTTAATGTCATGTCCGCACGTTGGGCATAGTAGTTCAACGGTTAGAGCGGTTGGATGGAGACCAGAAGATCCGTGGTTCAAATCCCGGCTATGACATTGAATTTTTCATTCTGACTCTACGTTTCCACAATTTAGCCTACACACGGCCAGTGTGAAAGAACAATTAATTTCCATCTAAAATGTTCTTTACGCATCTGATAGAAGCTTTATTATATCGTATCAAAACTGAAGGTTCAAATAAGTAAAGTATTGAGTTAATAAGCATACTAAGATGTTTTATAGTTTTACCGTTAAGATCCAGAATATAAATAGTTACAAAACATAATTCTAGTTAAACAAAATTTGCTTTGGTAGCCCGAGAACCACTCACAATATTTGGAACTCCACGAAATCGCGATTCTCCTTTAAAAGCAAATGAAGGCAAAAGAGCAGAACATAAGGGCGAAACTGCACTTGCGCATGCCTCTTGGGCTACCAATAGAAAGAGATTGCGTTTTCCTAACTTTCATTATACAAGAATCTTACATGGTGGCACACAAGGGAGTCATCTGTCGGCCACCAGAGAGAGGTTCTGTTTGTCTCATTGCCTCCAACCAGCTCCAAACATTTCAGGATTATACGTGCAATCGTTGGTATTGCTTTAAGTTAGTACCTACCTTATCAGAAAAGTCCTTCTCTTTGTTGTATGGAACACGACTTACCTGAAACAAGATAGAACTTTGTTCATATTTATTATATACGGGTTCCCCTAGTTAATATACAAAAAATTTCAAATGATTTAGAGCATCATCTTGATGTGCAACTTGTTCTGACATAATACACTATCTGAAATAAGAGAAATATGAAACTCTTAACTTTAGACAAATGGAATAATGACAGTGAAATACAGAAAAAGGTGTGCAGCCACAGAAAGGGGAAAACATACAAAATATAAAAATGTTTATTTCCTCAAGCACTAGATACAGTTTAGTAAAACAACTTGGTTGAAAACGTAGTTTCGTGAGGTATTGTTCTACCGACATAAAACCGTGTTAACAACCATCTGAATAAACCGACGGATATTGTTTACTTTCCTCACTTGGGAATCAATATAAATCCTCTCACAATTATAATCAAAATACTCCAACGTAAGCGCAAAGGTGTATGGGGAAGGCTTTTGCTAGATCAAAGAAACCTTCTGAAAATTGAGTTATCGTCAAAGCGTAGTTTTAAACGCACTGTAACTGAATTAACTGCGTATTACTAATCTCTAATCAGCCGTACATTTAGAGCGCCAAATATTTCAGCGTCTCATTCCTTTATTACATTCTTTATCACGCAACAATGATACACAGTAATTATTTGAACTTCCATCAAAATTTATTTGAGAGACGATGGGAATATAGGTATCTTTGAGGATGCTACACATGAAGAAAATTACGTGTAGAAACGTCCCCGAGTGAGGGTGTGTGTGGGTGGGGGAGGGGCGGGGAGGCGAACAGTTGGTTAAATATGAAACTCGATATCTAGGTTTAGCAGCTACCTATCTTCCACAAATGAGTCAGGCAGATTAAAAGGAAGCACTGTCAACTAAAAAAGTAACACATGGAAATGTTTCATCATTTTTTTATTTTTCCAAATGTGATTGTAACAACTTTGTTTAGGATATCATACATCTAAGGTATATATATATAAGATGTTCCACTTAAAACATCAATAAAATAAATGGCTATAACTCAATAGAGAAAGCTGTGTACCTGAAACCCTTAACATCTTCTATTAAGTAAAGAATTGTCATTTCAACAGATTTTAACACACCAATCATGTGTAGCATGGCAGGTGTTTAGTCAGTTGGCCACCTTTCTCCGTGCATTTCTCAGCTTATTCACCGTTTGTTAGTGGTAATGTTAAGCTCTTCTAATGCACCGCACCCCTTTAAGAAAACGTGTTGAGATTCCAGCCTTGAGGCCAGAAGTAGAGACCACAATATTGTACGTACTGGGTTCAGCTCCATTATATAACGTTTCCTGTGCTTTGATACCGAAATTAGGGATGCAATAAGTAAACAATTGTAATGGATTTCAAAGAAATTGTGTATCTTTGTTACAACACGTGCAGGCAGGTGCACTGGGTTGAATAGTTGTTTTAACAAAAACGTAAGAAACAGCGTTCTTAGCAGGGTTCTAAAGGGTAGCACTTGATTCCGTTTGAATAGGTATTCTTCGGACCCTTAATAATGACATGACTGAGACTAATAACCACAATGTACAAAATAGTCACAAACGATTTTTGGGTGAATAAACAGGGCTTCCAGAGGTGAAAGTTACACACACACAAGCGCGCGCGCGCGCAGTTGTGCCGAGTGAGGACACACAGTCCGCGGCTGGCGGCCGTTTAAGGCGGTCCTCTGGTTCTGTCTTGGGCAAGGCAGACCAGAAGCGATGAGAAAAGATACCTGTCGGTTCATACTTAACGACTTAAGTAATATTGCGTACTGAGTATTCTACATACGGTTACTCTGAGCAGTGAAATATTGATAAACTTGGTTGGCAACTTCGAGTTTGATGTGATGATAAAAAGAAGCAGTCATTAAATCAGTTTGAAACTTGCATTCCAGTGTCATTAGAACCATCCTCACGCATACATACCCACGCATACCCTGAGAGTATCTCTTTGCTCCACCCTGAGGATAGACCCGTGTATCAGCTTACAGAAGGAATTGGCTGTCGGTCTAGTTTTGTCCTTCTCCGAAGTATCACCAAAAATGCTTCCGGTATCTTCAAGGAGGTTGAAGCGAAGGAAGCAGCTCCGGAGTGCAGACAAACACTGGAAAACAGTGTTCGCTAGCACACTATTTATTGATGCGCGTGGAAAATGGGAGTGCACTTACAAGTTCTATTTTCTGTTCTGAAATATGCACAGTGGTGTGATGCAACAGGCTAATGCTTTTGTTTTCCTATACTTCATGTTAGCTGAATTCCCTTACCATCCGTGTTCTACACCGCCCCTAAGTGAATCAATCTGTTATTGGCTAGAATTTAAGTCCGTCACAAACATATTGGTCCTACGCCGTGGCGTAGCGGGCTAAGGCAGCATGCCTTGGTCCCTGGCCACAGAAAGCGGCCCTGGTTCGATCCCACCCACGGTGGTGGAGATTTTAGGTCCCGGCTATAAGACCGGTGCCCACTGAGCATCGTGAGGAAAATGAGGAGCTTCCGCTAAGTAAGCGGCCCTGGTCACGGAAACCAACATTCCGGCTGGAGGATGCCGAGATGCTGACCACATCTCCTCCCCGTATCGGTTGGATGATCATCCACCTCTGTCGTGCGTAAGTGGGCGTGAGGCCGGCAGTCGGGTTGGTAGGCTTTGGCCCTCTAAGGGCTGTCGCGCCAGTGGTTAACTTAACTTTAACTTTAACAAACATATTGACCTGCAAACAGAGGTAGGTCTACAAAGCGGCGTAAGGGAAGAAATACTGAAGTGGTTGGAAATCAGGCTTTGCCACAGCTCCTCGCAATTCCTGGATGAGTTAATCTAATATTGCTTAGAACTTAAAGGAAAAAGATCGGTTTCAAGCTCAGGATCGAAGAAAAAGGGGTAAATAAGTTAAGCGTGTGGTGGAGTGGTAGAACTATATATAAGAAGAACTTCTCTAAGCGTGGAAGAGGCAGCCCAGTATGTCCTTGGCTATACAAACCCTACTCGTTATACCAGGACGACTGTACGTAACATATGATGGAGTTCCGTCGAAGTGTTTCACCTCTCAGACGTGCTAACATACCCTATAAGTATACCATTCTAGTCTTTCAGTGAATTGTTCTGTGCAATATTTTTTATCTATTAATGTTTCGTCTATCATTATCAATATTAGTTGCTCTATTGTTAGCAATGGGCATACATACATTTCTTACTAGAGGAGCACATCTGTTACGGAATGTCCACTTCCAAGGCAAAGTCAGGACGTTACAGAGTTGCATAATTTCACCGCTGTGAGGTGGCTGATAAAAAACAATTTCTTTGGCATTTCGGTAGAGTAGTTTTGGCGTTGTGTTTTATTGTCAAGGTTATTTTATACACGGTAGATGTTAAAATACACGCGGTTTTCATTTAAGGTGGATAAAATACGTCAGTCCAGTATCAGTTTTAAAACTCGTGTAGCAAAGTATTTGAGTGCGTAAATGATTCACTAATTAAACGAATTCCAATGGTTGCGTTTGATAAAGTGCCTTGCTGTGGTGCTTGGTAGCACACGGGATCCTACGTTCGAGTACCTCCTCGGGCATGCTAGGTTTGTGAGCATCTATCAGCAAAAAGGGAAACACAATCAAACCAACAGCAAAGGAGGAATTAGTTTAAAAAGTGACGTTTACAGAAGATTCTATCGTTTTAAAGTGTCGGTGTAATATATTTATATTTTACCATTGGCAAATTTGGTCAGGACTAAGTAGCACGAGAACATGGCGGAGTTGTAGGAGTATTGCAAACTCACAGAATCTTTTATTTCAAAGGATACATTTATCAGTTTTTTTCAAGTAGTTCAAGTTTACCGTAAAAGCAAACATATAACCTCCTCCCCCCAAAAATTCAAAGCTGCGCATGTCAGCTTATGCTTCCGACCACAAAATTTTCATCTGAACCGTACGTTACATTTGAAAGTGCTAGACAAGATGTTTTCCAGGATTGTTCAACAGAAACCCTACACAACATATACGCCTCAGGGAAAGGATAATGGTAGCATTAGTGTAGGGATGTTTTCAGCAGTGTTTCTGCTGAATATAATGTGGTTTTATTTTTGTATTTTTTCTTTTAAATTTACGCCCTCCAACGTTAAGTCATATCGGGCGATGAATGGAATGGGTGAAATGATGTTCAAATGGGCCCAGGGTCCGTAGAGCTCCCAGATACCCGACATTCGTCTTTCAGGATAAGGTAATACACTGGAAAAAAAAAAACCTTATCCAGATAACTCACCGTGACCGAGATTCGAACTCGGGACCTTTTGAACGTGAGGCAGACGTGCTACCATCTACGCTACCGAGGCGAGCATGTGGTTTTATGTAATAAATTAATTGAGTAAACATAAAAACATCCGTGATAATCTACTAGTGGAGCATTTGCTTCACTTCTTCATAATTATTTCATTTGTAATTTTTTGATACGTTATTATTCACATCTAAATATGCTTCATGCTCTAGAAACTTTAGGTTCTCAAAATACAAAAGTATGTGTAATTATATACATTATGTTTTAGAATGTAAGTGAAACAGCGTTACTCCTCCATATTAGGGAAGAGATTGTTTCCCCTTTGACTACCTAAGATTTAAAAAGGCTGAGCGCATTCCAGTACCTCTCAAAGAGGTTTTTGAGTTCTACTGAACACATAACTACTTCCCTGTTCTAGGCAGTCCATAACTCCAAAAAATACGAATAGGTTAACTGAAAAAAAAACGAATTTAAAATGTAATTAACCCGTAGACGTGTGTTTTCAAAGCGAACCAGACGAATATCCTGAAAGGCTCGTAATGTTTGTTAGTTAAACGTAACAATGAGTGTGATAAAATATATGCGTAGTGACCCGCAGCTTGTTTGAGGGGATCAGCTATTCTGTTTTGTTTTTATTGTGACCGGAGATAAAAATAGACTACAGTATAATCCTGTAAAGCACTCCCAGTGTAATAATGGATCTATAGTTTATAGTTATGCATGATTTCCGTGGTGTAAAGTTTGTAATACTCACCTGCCCCATATTTGTCTGGCGTTCCATATGAACCTATTTATAACTCGACAGAGTTGACCTTCAGGTGCCCAGCGCGGCATTCGTTCCTTATCGGGTATTATCTGGGCGATTAGAAGAGTAAAATATTAGTAAGTTTTCCGTACAGTAAATTACGAATGATTGGGAGCTGCGTGTGTCTATATGACATGTTTTCTCTCGCCTGCCGATGTATGATACATTGTTGTCCAGAAGACATGATTATATCTGAACAGAGTATACATACACTGGACTCAACGCATATGTGCGATAAGCTGAGGTAAACATCTGTGTTGCGGATTTTTTCCGATACGCCTTCTCGCTTTACCATGCAGTATATTTATCCTTCCTAACGAATGTCTCCTTAACGCCCTGCCGCATTTTCATTAATCTACTTTCATCGACAACTATATCTAATTATCATGCTTTCCATTTTATCCTAGTTAAGATACTGCGGCTACATCGTGTATAGTGAGGCGGTCTGGCCCGTAGCGAACCACGTCGAGCTCTCCCCTGTGATCAACGCTTCACGATTAAGGATTGGTGGCGTGCGGAGATTCCGGACAGGGAGATTGGTTCCGGTACGAGGTGCCTTATGAGCACTCTTCTGAACTTCAGGGAGTGGCTGCGTCTTCACATGTTCTGGGGTGGACGAAGAAGACACCTCGAATCTTGTGGATGAAATTTTATTGTTGTCCTTGGACTCCTTTGCTCACCACATTTATGTTAGATAAGTATTGTGTTGTTTATGTATCTAAATATCATTCTTGCTTATAGCCTGAATATTCCTGTGGGTTATTATTATGTTTATGTTTATTGTTATTATTAATTATTGTAATTGGTCCTGCCCTACATGGACCGCGTCAATAAGTAGTTTTGCAAACTTACAGAACTATATAGGCTCCCCAGGACATTTATACTTGGACTACAAAGCATTCATATGTGATGTCTACTCATTACTTAAATAAATATAACAATAATAACATTAGTAATAATGATGGTGATGATGATGATAATAATGATGATAATAATAATGATAATAATAATGATAATAATAATGATAATAATGATAATAATGATGATGATAATAATAATAATAATAATAATAATAATAATAATAATAATAATAATAATAATAATAATAATAATAATAATAATAATAATAATAATAATAATAATAATAATGATAATAATGATGATAATGATAATAATGATAATAATGATAATAATGATAATAATAATAATAATAATAATAATAATAATAATAATAATAATAATAATAATAATAATAATAATAATAATAATAATAATAATAATAATAATAATAATAATAATAATAATAATAATAATAATAATAATAATAATAATAATAATAATAATAATAATAATAATAATGATGATGATAATGATGATAATGATGATGATAATGATGATGATAATGATGATGATAATGATGATGATATTGATGATGATATTGATGATGATATTGATGATGATATTGATGATGATGATGATGATGATGATGATGATGATGATGATGATGATGATGATGATGATGATGATGATGATGATGATGATGATGATGATGATGATGATGATGATGATGATGATGATGATGATGATGATGATGATGATGATGATGATGATGATGATGATGATGATGATGATGATGATGATGATGATGATGATGATGATGATGATGATGATGATGATGATGATGATGATGATGATGATGATGATGATGATGATGATGATGATAATGATAATAATAATAATAATAATAATAATAATAATAATAATAATAATAATAATAATAATAATAATAATAATAATAATAATAATAATAATAATAATAATAATAATAATAATAATAATAATAATAATAATAATAATAATAATAAATCTATGGCATGACTGACATAAGCCAGTTTAACCAATTGCTCCTCCCCTTATACCCATTTGCACACGTTAGTGGTAAACGATCATTCAGTCTATAAGGTATATCGTCCTTTTTCCAGCCCAAATGTTCGTATCCATAATCTTCTCGCTTCTTTTCTTCTTCATCATAATCGTCGTATTCTTTTGTAATAATGAATTTGGCTACTGCAAGTTCCTGTCTCACATCAAGCCAGCGTTTCTTATTGGCCTCCACCCTCTTGATTTATATCCCTTTACTTATTTAGGATTCTTTTGGTAGACATTCTTATTAAATTTTGAAGCCAATTTTCTTTATATTCCATTAGTTTTGTTAAAACAGAAATGATGTTTAATTGATCTCTATATCCTTCGTTTGTAAAATGGTCTGCACTTGTACATCCTTTGACAGATTTTAGAAAGGGCAGTTACGCTGATAGTATTATAGTTAAATCCTTCCTTCTTAATGATCATTTCTCGCTATCATACAGCAAGACAGGAAGTGCCTTGATGGAATAACAGTTTGTGTTAACTTAGTAGTTAACTTAAATATCGCTGCAGCCTCATCAAATTCCTTACGATTATGGGTGAGAAGCGGTGGTATAAATGAGCCAAAATCTCTATTTCCAAGGTGAACCACAAATCACACATATTCTAGGCTGGGAAGTGGCCCACTATACCCTAATGCAGCAGGAAACGACGCAGTGGTCTATAAACTACATTTTATTAGTTCATTTTGTATGAAGTTATCACCTGTTAACTTTATTAATGAATAGATTGTGAAGAAATATTGTCAGTTACACCTGCAATGAAATATATTCCTACTACCCACTCCAGTAGTTATCACATTATGAACTCCCCTTGAAGCTAATATATTTTTAATTATTTTGATACATGTTAAGCTAAAAGTGACAAATGGTTTAGCTCTAATTTTTGTGATATAAGTTTGTTCTGAGACCTTGTAGATCATCTTTGTCTGCACTGCATAACGATAACAACCGCAATTCAAAGACTGTATATGTCTGCAGGAGTACAAATACGCAGGCAATATGAGCACTGCTAGGTGCCTCACCCAGGTTATACTGTAAGAGAAATTGGTTTACGTAATAAACTGTGATACAAAGTGGGTAGGTGCGTCGACAGCAGACCTACCTCCCCTTCCAGCCAATTTCAGCAATATTAAACGACAAATGCAGATCCCATTTTATGATACCATTACCGCTTTTGTAATTTGCTTTGCATGTGTTGAAGTGATAGAAGGTCTCAAGGCACAAATTTGCACGCCACCAGTAAATTATCTTACCACGTGAATATGGGCTTAACTCCTCTCAATCCATCACGCAGAGCTCCTGTGATTTCTTAGTTGCTTAGGGTTGGAATATTCTGATACTTACTCAAAGCCTTTCTCCATCTTTACTGGTTCTTCTGGAAATTACTGTAATATAATTAGAGGATGGAGAATCTTCAAAACAAAAAACGTGATAAATGATTTTTTTATTTATTTTTCTTGTTTCTTTTTCTTTCTTTTTGTTTCAGTTTCTTTACCAATTGATAGCTACAGAATTTATCTAACTAGCATTGCGTTGAAAGCCATGGATTTGTATTTATACACCTACATCTACCTTTACACTCACCCACCCACATGCCAACACACACTATATATATCAACTCACTTAAATGCATATTAAATTCAAATATTATTATACTAGTCCTGAAGGCTTCAGTAAAACGTGTTAAAAGATCCAAATGTAAATGCTATATTCCTCCATATTCCATTTTTGAACAAATCAATTTAAACCTTAAACCATATTTAAAGACCAACTTTTTATCTATTTTACATTAAATTTGTATCTGCGAGTCTTACCAGGCGTTAGGTAAAATTTACAGTAACAATCTTACACACCTCAGCCACCTGATGTAGACGTTTCAGTTTTATTTTCATAGAGGCTTGTAGCTCTCAACAATCTCCAAGAATACGTGCACTATGCCATCTATCATTCGCAGATATTGTGACGACCTAACCATGGATGTTAAAGGATAAAGAACACATGGCCAGATCGTACACGGGGGAGAGTACCTCCATTGGTAGGTAATGCATGCTTTGTGAAAGGTTGGGGTTTTCTGTTTGGGTTCATTTCTACAAAACGTATGGGTAACACTAATTAACATTACAATTCACTTAATAAGAATATTTACTACAATCAATTATAGCACATAGATGGCCACAGCGGCCGGTTACCCGTCTCAAGAGGCCGCGAACAAATCCATCTGATCAGGCCGAAGGATGGTCCAAGAGAGAGCAAGCAACCGGCTTACACCAACTTATTATCCAACGAGTGATCGAGTGAGGGAGTGACGTCACAAGTACTACTGAATTCAGATGAACTATTATTTGCATTAATTAAAACATTCACTCGTGACAATATGCTAAAGCATACATTTTATTAGTACCTTCTACTCCTGACCATAGTTTATGTAAAAACTCTACCTGTGTAAAATTGTAATAACGTCCTAATAAACTAGCGGCAGGGATGACCCTGATTCCTTTTCATGTTTCTTCCCATTGAACATATGAATCTAAGATATAAACAGGGCTCATAAATGACCTTACTAAAGCAGTGCTTTCTAGGAATATTATATTAGAATGTTGCACTATGTACAGCTCCTGACCCACTGACGCTGATTCTGTTTATGTATATCTTCTGTTACATTCAGAATGCGAAAGAAATCAAAAGTATCTTTCAGCGCAATTCGTTAAAAACTGAAGACCCTCACCCATCATCTGCCTCACAGCTTTTATTAACGACTGAAAAGAAGACATTCGCTATAACCATGCCTCATCGATCATTTTGCAACCCGAACTACAACCAAGAGTTTAAAATTCATTCTTACCAGAAAGATGCCTTAAAAATTTAGTATATTTACTACAGGGTGAAAAGATTTCTACATGCATCTAAGCTCAACAGCAGTCCATATTACGAATGAAGCAACTTTGGGGTCCGTTAAGACAATGTTTCTTAGCAGTTGCCCTCCAGACGTCATCATATTGAAATCCCTAAAGATTGTTTTAATCTTATGACTGCTTACAGATGCCCTTCCTGCCTCAGCATCAAAAAGATATCACCTAGATAAAAGGAAACTACCGCCATAATAATGGATCAAGCACAACGTCTTCCAGGTCTAGGTTAAATACTCCTATAGTAACCGATGACTTTATCTTGTACTGCCACATTGTTAATTACAAATACAAAAGCAACTGAATAATTAATTGAAGCTTCTCCGAATACATGCATACAAATAGCAACTTGGTTTTCTAGATCTTCCCTCCAGCTACACTGCACATGCATAAAGGTTTGTCATATTGTCTTTCGTAAAAGTGTTTCACTGACAGGTCAGCATTCACTCTGTCACCTATTTCTGACAACCCGATGTACAGAGTTTGTGTCCGGACCTGTTGTTTATATGTATATAATTATACATATATAATTAAATTAGCTAGTGTGTTATATGAATAATAATAACAATAATAACAATAACAACAATAACAAGAAGAAGAGTTACTTTTGTCATATGTTAAAATTGCGACTCTAAACATACAGCAAGTAAACGTCTGCATCAGATCATAGAACCCAAATAGCAGCAGAAAACTAAATGACTATAAAATCCAGCAATCGTGTGTTTTGTCTTTTATTATTCGTTATATGTTCATTTGTTAATTATATAATGGCAGTACGCACTATTAATTAATTGCGAGCTGCTGCAGTAAATACCGCGTGGAAATTTGATTAGATATCCGAAGCCACCTTCCATTCATTTCAAATGAGATCTGGCGCCTCCACAGAGGAATGTTTCTAAAAGTGAAGGTGTGATTTAAAACGATAATACCAGCACTGGCTTACGTTCCACCATAAAAAATGCCAGTGGTGAACAAATGACTAAATATACCTACAAGCCCGCAAAATGTTTTGCATGACAAGGGCATGGGAACACAATTAAACTGATAGCAGATTAATCCAATCAATAATTCCTTTGTAATCCTCCAACGATGCATACCATTGAAACTGGAGCGCACATTTTAAATAGCACATGATAAAACACAACCCCTAAAGGCCATGATATTTTTCTTCATGGAATTTCATTACACGTTAACAAATTTTGCGATTCATGATTTTGCGCACAAGCGAACAGTTATGAAATATGCATCTGCTGTTTTCTTTTTTTTTTTCCTTTTTTACGCTTTTAGTTGATTCCACATAAAATAGTCTTGCACAGGAAAAATTACTGTGTTGCTTTAGCTACGTCCCAAAATGTCAGCAATTTCAAATTGTATATACTGTTCTCTATTACTGCTCTGTTGGAACTATTATAAATTAAAAGGTAGTCTCCAGTCGGTACTTATAGGAATAGGTAGCTTAAGTAAGGAAAGTGACACCTAGCACCTCGACACGCAATGTATACACCGAGTAAGAACGAATGACATGAACCACAGGAGACATATTGGCTGCAGAAACGGACAACGTAAGTGACAAATAAGCGCAGAGTTCCTTAACAGTTATTGGCTTTACCATTCGGCTGGGAGGTGCTCGCGGCGTCCCGCCCAAACCGCTAGAAGATGAATCAAAGGGTCCACTCCAGCAGGGAAAGTTCAAACCAGCACTGTAGTCCCGAACGACCACCCCCTGAAGGAGCCGAGAAGAACTTCCAAATGGCAAATCTCTGTGCCATTAGCCCGCCATTGACCCACACACAGTCCCGATGTAGTCTTCTAACTTGAAAGATGGAAACGAAACGAGAGGAGCTGAGAGATATGGGAGCCGTGGTATAAGATACAGCACTCCATGATTCGCCTTGCCGACCAAGAAAAGAATCACCAGGGACCTAGCCTGTGACCTCCAACATTAACGTGCAGCGAACTCACTCAGTGAAAGATGTAACAAGTTCAACATTTTCTTTGAGTAAAAATATTTAATTTATTATTATCACTATAATATGACTTTGTGGGTTCTTAGAATTAAAAGTCCAGTTTGCAGAAATTCAAACTGCGCTTTATTTCCAGTAGAAATACACTTTGTACAGCCTTTTACAGCAGCATAATTACGTAACATACACAAACGCAACTTTCAAGGTCGTCTGCCACATGTACACAAATAAAAGAATTTACTTTCAAGTCACTACACAGTTGCACACACCCACACACGCACACGATTATCAGTTCTCCACTGGCCCGACTGAGTAGCCCCAGCTTCTTTTATACCTCCATTTGTAGTTCTAGAACTCACTGGATCGCTCGAAAGCTGCCGAAGTTTCACGACGTAGCGAGAGAAACAGAAAACTATTCAGACATCTCTCTGTCTCTTTCTCGGCAAGCGTTTAGCGCTAGCACGCGCGTGGGCGTGGCTGGGGGACTTTCTGTCTCTTTCTTTCCCCGCTTCTCTCTCCCTCTCTTGGCGTTTGCCTACGCGTGGGTAGTCATTAGCAAAACAATGCCTGGCGACAACAATAATGTACTCCATTATTTTAGGACTTAGAGTTTATATTATAGCTTGAATGCCAAAGAAATGGGTGAAATATTAAGACAACTTAGCACTGTAACAATAATATAATTGATTCATGAAGCAAGAGTATCTGTTGTCAGAGTCGCAACAAAAGTTTCCCTCGAGACCTGTTTGATTGAAGCGTCTTCTAAATCATACACATCTATTAAGGTAATGACCTGGGTGCTCAAGTTTGAGCATATCTTAACTCGCTCTCGTTTCCCTCGGCCAATACAGTTTATTAAAAGAAGGAAAAAAGAACATTTACACCTGAAAATGTGATTACACGTTTTCTAATACTCAGACTGCAATAATTTAGTAAGTATAAAGGACAATCACCGTCTGAGCCGTCAGTACTTCTAAGAGATTGCAATTGAAAACATGTGTATGTGCAGGTTTGCTTTAACATTATTTAAAGGTTTCAGTGAGCACAGGCACTTTTTTTTTTTTTGTAATTTACGTCCTCCGACGTTAAGTCATATCGGATGATGAATGGAATGGGTGAAATGATGCTCAAATTAGCCCAGGGTCCTTAGAGCTAAGAGTTACCCGACATTCGTCCTTCAGGATAAGGGAAACCCCGGAAAAACCTTATCCAGGTAATTCACCCTGACCGAGATTCGAACTCGGGACCACTTGAACGTGAGGCAGACACTCTACCACCACGCTACCGAGGCGGGCACGCATAGGCATTTAGAAAAAAAAAACATTGAAGCGTATTTCACTGTGCAATAAAATGGGAAATAACATACATAATTATGGCTAGGTTCAAGCTGAATGTGTCTAAGGTGAAGTTCTCACCTTCTCGCATTAACATCGATTTTCATAAAACAAACAACTGCATAGCGTGTAGATAGATGCAACTCTGTTAACTTTCTTTAATTATTCCCGAATATCTCCAGTTATGAATATCTCAGTTTATCAAAGGATATTAACTCCAGATTCTCGTGATGTTAGAACCATTTGGAGCCATTTCACACGATGATGAATGCAATGTCACAGCCAGCATTTGAACCACGCATCTCTCGGTTCAAATCCTATTTACGGCACTGCCTTTTTCAGCCTACTGTGTCTATTCAAATCTTATCTTACAAACGTATGGTGTGAAATAACAATTAATTTCCACGCACATTGTTATTATTCGCAGCTAGCGTTCAGCAAAATCCGCAGCGTGGTATGGAACATTGAAATTTTAGCATTTGGTGGACAACTTATTTTGACAGAGAGGGAATTTTGTTTGTTTCTTGTCTTGTGATGGGATGATCTAATCTGTCATATTTGAAATCAAAGCTTTCCTGGACCGTTGGTCTGCTTCGGTTTCTGTTGTAGCCGTTGGATGAATTGCTTTCTAGAACAGCCATTACAGCCGAGCGATGAAGCGACAGCTGATCTAATCGTTCACCATTGTAATCATGTAACCGCTACATATTTTGTATAGCGCAATCAAAATCTTTTGCAGATCAATGATATACACTATTTCTTGTCAAAATTGCAATGTGGTAAAGGAGTATTTTCAACACAAAGGTCCATTCCTCCATTCCCAAGTTATATACATGGATTACGTGTAGCAGAGTGATAGAGGTTTTTCTATTTCGCTTAATCAAATATCTCATGAACAGGCCTCGGTATAGGGCCTCTCTTCTAAATATCCCTTCATTTATCCTAAAGGATTATTGTACCTGCTAACAATAAGTATACTTTTTGGTTCATATTTTCAAAACCAACAGTGACCTGAACGTCTGAGTCACTTTGATTTATAACATTACCACATTGCAAACTGTTTTTGTGGATTAATGTGCTGACAGTTTGTTTTTCTTAAAGTTAATTTTCTTCTTGTCGTGTGTTATTTATGAAATTTAAAATTACTCCGCAAATACATTTACTTCAGTTATATTTATAGCGCGTAATAATTTTATTTTAGCTGTGGCTTTAACTTATACAGCAATTTTACTAAGTGTTCTTTAGTATCATTCAAAAACAAGTGTTAGTATACCAATCTCACCTTGATTTTAAGTTTCCATTGCTGTGGAAATGCAATAATTGAAATGTTGGAACAATCAACTTCAGGAACAGGTCCTTCTTATCCTTCAGAATGGCTTTACCTATCAAGAGCTTCTTCATATATCTCTGTATTATACCCTTATATGTATAACTTATTATTAGTTATACTGGTAAATTCTATGCAGTCAATTTGGATGAAGATTTCAATATTGGATCGTCAAAATAGTTTAGGCGTGTTTTTCACAGCATTCATCTGATTAATTCGTTTCATGATGTAAATACACAGCGCTTCTACTCTGTACTAAAGCTAACCTTAAGGAAGATGAATTCCTAGTGCAGCTGTTAGTAGTTGTTTATATACGGGACCCTCCCATATATGAATTAAGGTTTTACACTTTGCTTATTTCAGCTTTTGCACGGAATTTGTAGGGTCTAATCCATGTACAACTTCTTATTAAAGCGTATGTTAGAGTAACAGCAAATTTGCGATGTTATTTATCAAATATTCTTTGTTAGGAAATTTTTTCACTATACTTCGGAATCTGCATTTTGTATGCAACTTGTTTTAAAAGCGTAGAAGATAACTTGTACTTCTTCCATAAAGGTTAAGAAAAATATTAGTTTAGCACTCTTATTTGCATTGTATGCTTAAATAAAGTACTCTAAGTGGGTATAAATAAAGTTTTGAGTTCATATACATAAATTTTCATTTTGCTAATTATAATCTAGCATGAAAAAGCGAATGTAATTTACTTGCATCAAATGTTCAAACATTTAAAGGTTAGATAATTTTAATTTTTGAAAATTTAATGCCCGGTCCCACATTAAGCACCCGGGAGTTCGTGAAGATGGATCTGAATGTGGAGAGTTGCAGTAGAAGGTGGAAGTATACATAGATGCCATTACCACCAGGGCACTCACACCTGCCTCCGATATTCCGGAGAATGCTGGTCATGAATAATGGCGCACATATGTGGGGAAGTTGGGAATTTATTGGAGGTAAAGGTAAAGTAGCTGTGTTCTGAAATAAACAGCACTAATAACGCACATTTCGTTAATTCCCGTAATGTAGTACTAACACACTTCCGGTCGGCTTCAAACACAGTGGGCATTCTGGTGTAGCTCAGCCGACTTGTTCAGAATAAGTTTTATCAACATAGTTAAAAGGAGATTTTAAGGTTATCAAAGTCTCCGTTGCAAATAGTATAATGACAATCAACCTTAGAAAGTCCGCCTCGGTAGCGTAGATCGTAGCGTGTCTGTCTCACGTTCAAAAGGTCCCGAATTCGAATCTCGGTCATGGTGAGTTACCTGGATAAGGTTCTCTCCGGGGTTTTCCCTTATCCTGAAAGACGAATGTTGAATAACTCTGAGCTCTATGGGCCCCGGGTTCATTTGAGCATCATTTCACTCATTCCATTCATCGTCCGATATGACTTAACGTTGGGAGACGTAAAATTATAGGAAATCTTAAAAGAAAATATTGTTTAGCCTTTGAACTAAAACAATTCATATCTCTTTGATATTTAACTAATAAAATATATGCTCCTTTTTGTCATTTACGTCCTTCAACGTTAACTCATATCGGGCGATAAACGGAATGAGTGAAATGATGCTCAAATGAGCCCATGGTCCATGGAGCTAAGAGCTACCTGACATTCGTCTTTCAGGGTAAGGGAAACAGGTAACACACCCTGACCGAGATTCGAACTCGGGACCTCTTGAACGTGATGCAGACATGCTACCATCTACGCTACCGATTCAGGCATATGCTGCTTGGACGTACTATGTTCAATATACAGATTTCATAATACATAACATTGAATAGATATTCCATCAACTCGCTTTAAATATTTTATACGGACAACGTTAGGGAAATGTATGCATGGACTACGGAGTGCAGACTCCTAAAATCTCACCTAAACGTTAAACAAATAAATAACGTCATTAACTAGCCTGAGATACTTGAGAAAACGAAGCTACATGGAACATGGGGCATATAGGTCTAGCGTTGTTTGTTAGCGGGTTAAACAAATAAATAAACCATTTACATGGCGGGTACAAACTACTTGCATGTAAACACTATAAAGGAGTTATTGCTAATTGTTTGGAGCAGTACCATAAATATACATTAGGCGTGGGATTTCAGGAATTATTTCAAACATATGCAAAAAATTATGAAGCAATAAATTTAAAAATTGAAAAACTAAATAGGCTGTAGCTTCCGCTTATTTATCAGTACTGTGGTTCAATTCCCTTCCGTTCGCACAACTGATGAGTACGAACATAATCTAACACAGAGATATACAAAATATTTTGTTTATATCATGGCCGATTCTAAGGTTAGATCAACCATAGTAAAGGTAATGGAAGTATATTAGGCAACTTAAATCCTTTTAGCGCCCACTTCGGTAGAGTGGATGGTAGCATGTCAGCCTCACGTTCAAGAGTTACCGAGTTCGAATCACTGTGTGGGTGAGCGACCTGGATAGGGTTTTTGCCGGGGTTTTCTCTCATTTTTCGAGATAAATATTGGGTAACTGTAAGCTCCATGGACCCTGGACTCATTTGAGCATTAATTCACCCAATTCATTGACCGTCCGATACGACTTAACGTTGGAGGACGTAAATTACAAAAAAAAAAAAAAAATGTAGTCATGCAAGAATTAATGGATCATAAATTTTGGAAGAAATACTGACGAAATAGCCTGGAAGATACTTAAATAACCTCGTACAAGTTTAGAGAGGTTCCTCAAGCAGAGGGAACAACGCCTAGTGCAGACTAAAGTACTCTGTTTTTGAAATCTGTTCATTTTATTACTCTGCGAATCGTGTAGCACAACATTCTAAGCTATATAAGAATATGTGTTCCCACCCTCTTCAATAATCGTTTCTCTATCCCCATTCAAATCATGAAAATGCATGCACTGGATCTATAATGGTTGGGTTTACACACTGAAGTATGTGTGCAGGTATTATGGGCAAACTCATTGAGTCAGCATGCGGTATGACTTTGAATTCATAGCCGTTTATATAGGGAACTGCTGCTTCAGTCGAGAATTGATGGTTACACGCACAGACAATATAAAATATTTCTATGCTACTTTAACAAATCCTAGAAAATCAAAAAATTGAGAGAAAATGTCATATTGACAATGCAATAATAATAATAATAATAATAATAATAATAATAATAATAATAATAATAATAATAATAATAATAATAATAATAATAATAATAATAATAATAATAATAATAATAATAATAATAATAATAATAATAATAATAATAATAATAATAATAATAATAATAATAATAATAATAATAATAATAATAATAATAATAATAATAATAATAATAATAATAATAATAATAATAATAATAATAATAATAATAATAATAATAATAATAATAATAATAATAATAATAATAATAATAATAATAATAATAATAATAATAATAATAATAATAATAATAATAATAATAATAATAATAATAATAATAATAATAATAATAATAATAATAATAATAATAATAATAATAATAATAATAATAATAATAATAATAATAATAATAATAATAATAATAATAATAATAATAATAATAATAATAATAATAATAATAATAATAATAATAATAATAATAATAATAATAATAATAATAATAATAATAATAATAATAATACTGATAATGATAATAATATTAATGATGATGATAATGATAATGTTTAAGTGTTCTGCTATTGTTCAACAGCTTTATTTGTTAATTGCCAAAATTTTCAGCTGATTTATTTGCAATATTTTCAAAATTAACCTACATTTCATCTTTGGATTAGAAGAAAACCTCACCAAATGACATTTAATTATACATTTCACTGACAAGACAAAGTTCGAAAGATTAAATATTACGAAAGAATACAATAAAAACGTCGAATATTGATGCGTCACGAAAGCATTTCTCTGTCGTCTTAAATATTCACTAAAGTATCATGTACAACTAAAACGTGTACGCTTTACCACATTGATGTAAGTTAATTTTAAAAATACCACATGTACAGATTTCCAGAAAGAAGGAGTAAACTCATTAGAAGTTACTTCGCAGAAAACGATATTTGGAGTTTCAGAAATAATAACAGAAATATATTTAAATTTCGAGTAAGTTGTCTATTCAATTATCCATATTCCTTTAAGATGGATGTAGATGCTAATTATTGCACTGAGGAAAGGAAATCACATTTAAAAGCGATTAACGGAGAGAAGAAGTGGGTTAACACCTCCCTCCATACTTAATCCCAGAATCAAGTGTTTGATAAATGTTGCTTATTATAGAATCTTTTACATAGTATTAGGGTATTTCCATCCTTCTAGTTCAGATGATCCGTTTATTTCGGATTAGTCATCCTTCTCGTCAATTTTACAGCTTGATTATTAGAAACAGAACAAAGTTGCTCATAAAGTAGGTGATAATCTCGTAGAATCCAGTACAATAAATCAACATGACTTCTACTATCAATGGAAATTGCCTGGAACTACTTTTATGGCGGACTGAAATGTCATTAATCTGATTCCAGGTTTATGTTATGTTTATGATGACAGGAGTGTATGCTTGTGTTTCATGAGGAAATTAACAAACCGTTAGCTTTATCCATTGATATTGTGAACATAGATGCTTCAGAATACCAGAGGGTTTTTTTTCTTTTGGTCACTAATGTCTTACTCGAAACTGAAATACAACTTTGATATTTTGCAATTCTGGGTGCTGATTTTGAAAAACATCAAATTTTCTCTTTGTTTCTGCATTCGTTATTCAATCTTTCCAAGCATTTACAATATATGCCTATAGTATGAGGCCATGTCTGAAGCTGAAAAACTATATTCACACATCCTTGTCACACGGCAAGCAAGTGATAATGTTAACCTAATGAGCGCATCGTTTTTTCTAGAACACATTTGAATTGAGTTAGCTGAATGTAGCAACAATGTAGTTTTTGAAGTAATTAATGTAAAAGAATATGCGTTCCCATTTCATTTCACATTCTTCAGTATGTACCATTATATCTCATTTGATTCAGTTCCTCCAATACATACACTTACAGCTAGAGTTCATTTTGTTTTGCTTACTCTCTTTCAGTATAACTCTGTAATTCCTTAGGTTTTTGACCCTATAGCACTTAATGAATTTTGCCATTAATTTCCCCTAATACATTTTGCATGTGTTCTGCTTCAATTGTTGTCAGATTGAAGCCTTTCTTCTATTTAACATTCTTCTATTCACATCAGAACGGAATCTCATATTCTTCTGTACATTAAAGCTTTTTGTTTCTTTCTTTTTTACAACGCAGAACATCATATATGAAACGTAAATTACTGCTTTATGCTAATCTGTGGCCATTCTTCTTCTGTTTGTTATAAAGAAAGCTAACTTCTAACGAAAAATTGACAATCAAAGAGAAATTAAGCCAAAGCAAAACTAAATTCGGCAATCTAATATACTAACATATTCAAATACTAAAGTTTAAAGAAATTTCTTGTAAAATCGTGCAAACTAACCAAGATTGGATCCCCTGAGAGATTAAAGTTGTATCCCCAGGTCCATATATGACTTATCGTCTATGCATGAAAGACTATCTACATTTAATAACGAACACGGGAGAAGAGGTTTTATAATAAAAATTATACAACATAATTGTCTAGGAGAAATGTGCCGGCATTTATCCTGCGCAGACTGCAAATTCACAATTGTGGTTCTTTTCATTAACTTCGCTGCGGAACAGTCCTCTCTAAAATGTCTGGAATTCTTAAAAACACATTCCTAAAATTGTTGTGAGAAATAAATATCTTCCTTTATAACTATAGTACACCCCTTCCGAATTTTAAGAGTTTAGAGTCTCAAAGAAAAATGTATCTTATATAAACGGACTACCATTGAGAACTTTCACGTAATGTTGGAGGTATCAAAACTGCTGAGCCTGACAAAAGTTGAGTACTCGAAGCGGCATCAATTTTGCGAGTGATACAATGGCGTGCAAGAACATGGAACTTGGCGTACGATAAGATTAATGGCTCTCTACAGAAATGGTTGGAAGCCCGCAAAAGTTTTCGTTACCGTGTCGGGCGTAAGGGATGGGAAGTTCGGTCTCTTAGGCTCAAGATGGCGTAATTAGATCATCCAGTCGCGAAACTCGTCACTGTTTTATAAGACAGAATCTGCATTATAATTTGACTGCTACATATGGTGATCAGTTTTTAAAAAACTGGGAAGATATCTTCTTAAACAAAAAGGGTTTTATTGAACCTCGAATTAAACTCTTAAAGCTAATACCCCTAAGCACACCTATATACATCAGCAAGATAAATTCACGTAATGAATATAGTTTGTAAAACTATGTATTTTTTATTTTTGCGCATTCTAAACTTTATAAAGGGAAAAATGAGCTTTTTTAATTTGTGGACCTTGTTTAATTGTTATTGTACTCAGCGTCTTATTCAATAATGGACGTGAAATATTGCTTAATTTTGCTTCGAAGAGCACTATTCATCAATTGTGTGTGTCTGTGTGTGTGTGTGTTTTTGTGTGTTTTAGCTTTCGTAACGGGATCAAAGACTTTACTTCCCTTTCGGAGGAAGACCTGCTAAGAATTATAATGTCCGAAAAAATTCCGTCGCCCTCTGCCTTCGACCTTGAAAACTAGTATATTTCCTCCAGGTGATGGAGGATGACTAAAACTAATATGAATACGGAGAGCTATTGAAGGAACCGTCCTGCGCCGTGGCGTGGTGGGCTAGAACGCCGTGCTTTAGTTCCCTGCCAAGGAATGCACCGATTCAATCCCACCCTTGGGAGGTGCAGATTTTAAGTGCCAGGATTAACTCTGGTGCCCACTCAGCATCATGAGGAATTTGAGGAGTTACGGTACATAGGGAATTCTGGTCACGAAAGCCAACTTTGGCTAAGAGTGTGTGATGCTGATCACAGTTCCTCCCCATATGGGTTGAATGATCGGCCACCTCGGCCTTGCTTATGTGGGCGTGAAATCGACAGTCGGGTTGACCGGCTCTGGCCCGCTGTTACGTGGCAGTTATGCCATGGATTCCTTTTATTTCATTAAAGGAAGCAACTCAATTATCTATCTCTAAAGCAGCTGTGCTCGACAACAGTGGTTATCGCGGGTCATTCTAGTTTCCCTTCGACGACCATGTATTGCGGGTGGTCAGACTTTACGGCGACAATTACTGAGAAGTTCCTTGGGCGGTAGGCAACCATAAGAATAGACCTCCTTTAGCATTACTTCCCTAGAGTAATTCATTATATTTATCACTATAAATGTTTGGAAACCATAAGTGCAATTCAGAATATCTCGCACGTGGTTGTGGTATAATTCTCCTTCCAGAATGCACTCAGCATTCAGTGTTTGCACAAATACTAGTGACCACTCCTCTATTTTCGATTTTTTTTTTCGCTGCTATATTCTTCGTGTAACCGTCACATCCAATCTATTTAGTATATGTACAAACAGTGGGAGACTACATGTTTCTGTTACTTCTCCTATTTAAATGTAGTAGTTGGTCTTCTGGATCTATTGAATCATGACATGATTACCTATTTACGCAGATTGGGACCAACAGAATCTGAGAGGCACAAGTGCAGTGTAATTCTTCTTGTGTCTGTCATCTGAACAAGGCGACAACTTTTATGAACTCTTTTATGAACAGCAAACTCTTGAGTAAAAACGAAGAACATTTAATTGACACGTATCTATAGTGTAATCCACAGAGGAACTGCATATGCTAGCGCATTATACAAGCAGAAATTACAAAGAGTTGTGGACCATAAGCATTAAGTTATTAATTCGCACGCTGTAACACGGAGCACTACTACAATTTCGCACAACTTGCACGGGTACCTGGCTAAAGTGGTGTACCTCTTAAATATTCAAACAGTTTTGGACCACAAATGATGTTTAAGGCCGTCTAAGGTTGAAGTTTTGTGCGGTCGGCTTTGTGTTCGGCGCATGGAGCCAATTAGTAGAATGGCACTTTTCCCCTACTTTTGTGTTGGCGACCTCGTCTATTTTTACGTTCCCTTTACATGTCTCAAACTTGTGCAAGATACTGGAGCTTGTTAGTTATAGGTCAAAATCAAGTTATTTGCATCTCTGGAATGAAATTAAAGACAATAAAGACATTAATCCAGTTTAAATTAAATATGGCAATTAAAGTGCATATGCTAAACATTATTGGCAAATAAGCAGAAGAAATTCGTCATGCACAAAATGTCGAATGTCCCACCAAATACTGATTTCTATTCTTTCATTGCGTTTTATTGCCAACTGGAAACAAACATCAATTATTCTACCTCTGATGTATGGAGTTGGCGGCAAAATTTATCTACGCTAAACAAGATAGTAACAGAATGCTTTATTTCAATCTCAAATTTAGAAACACTGCATCCTTAATCCTGGAGAGCTACATGATCTGAGGTTCACATATATGTTGCTAAAACGCATCTGACAAGAATGAGTCAAGTTTAGCGCTAATTTCCTGCGAATGGCTTAACTTGCATGTATTCTGATGCCAAGTGAATTGGAGCATTATTAATGCAGCGCTAGTCTCCTTGGCACTCACATTAGCCCCGCAGGAGCAGCCACGAAATTCATTAACTCGTATAGTGTTAGGGAACGCTTACAAGAACTGGGTAATTTGATGAATGAACGTTGAATATTGTCAAGAATTTTTTCAATTGACCTAAAACTCCGAATAAGAAAGAAACTCAAGAATCATAAGCGGAAAGAGTACTAGGAGAGTGTGAGATTTTTCCAGATTAATTCGTCAAGAGAACTGAGCTCTTTGGTATTTTAAATTTTTAAGCTATTTACTTAAAAAACGGTATACTGAAGATGAGTAAACCAATAAATGGACTTGCCAATATTCAAGTCTCTAACTCAATGAATTTATTTTGTGCAACAAGAAGAATTTTGCTTTTCTAAAACTGCTTTCCATATTCCTATATGTTAGAGAAGCATAGTACTGATATTTTATGGAACTCAAATTAAGTGAAAATAAATCTAAGGGTTTCTAAATTTAATGGTATTAGGTGTAGAGAAATAAATAATGATTGTTGTGACGTTGTTGGTCTTAATAGTGTCTTTATTTTTCAGTATTAATCCTTAATTTTGTGAGAAAATTAATAAGGCAAACAAAGAATTCATACTCCAATGTTTATGTACTGTATTTTAAAATATATGCTCTCCTGTATACATACCAAAAACTGACGCAAGGAAAGCGTGAAATTGAAACGAGAAAATAGCTGATTTAAAATATTGCCCGAGAGATTCACAGGCAATCAATTGATTCTTTATTTGATATAATGAAATGATAGAAAACTCTTTTCTTTTTGCCTCAGAACTCAATCTAGTGTTTTATAAGTGAATTATTGAATATATTAATTTCAACCTATGTAAATTAAAAATAAGGATAAATGGGGTGATATTTACAGCATATGAGCAATCATCTACCTAGGTATGCCAATAGGTTGATCGCGTTCCATAGTCAAACTGACAGGACAATAATAAGGGTGACACATATCGTGCACTTAGAAAACCAGCTTTCCATAGAAAGAAAAGTCGGACATTTAAAAAGTTAGGTTCCTGAACTTACTTTTTCCTGTAGTTTCATAACTTTGTTGATCATGCTAAATTAACTGCAGGGTTGAAGTCGATTACATATGCAAACCTGTAGAGACCACAAAAGATAACATTATCATTTCATAACATCTCTCATCTGGTGGTTTCTTTCAGGGTAGCAGCATGACGGGAAGATGTGCTCACTCTTTCTCCCACGGCGGGACGGACCCCGTTCTCCGATTCGACGTAGTGAGCCGATTCAGGTACGCGGCTGGCGGGCTGCCGGTTATTTCTTTTTAACTCCTCCAACGTTAAGTCATATCGAACGATGTATGAATTGGGTGAAATGATGCTCAAATGAGTCCGGGGTCCATGAAGCTTTGAGTTACCCGACATTCATCCCTCAGGATAAGGGTAAACCGAGGAAAAACCTTATCCAGGTAACTCACCCTAACCGAGATTTGAAATCAGGACCTCTTGAACGCGAGGCACACACGCTGCCATCTACGCTACCGAGGCGGGCTTGCCGGTTATGCAAGCCTGTCTGGTGGCCCCTACTCTGCGCGGGGAGGTGGGCTTTTGTCTCCGAACCGGCCTCCTGACTGTCTCAGGGCCACGGTAGGTGGGATGATAGTCCTGGACCACCGGAAGGTTTCTATATGGTGGTGTAGGGACCCCGCCATCTGTACTGTGGTGACACTTCGTGGTCGGCCGCCTCTGTGAACTCTCACCTCATTCCTCCTTCCGGGGGTGCCTCGCTAGGGGGCATAGGTACGAAAAACCAGTCTCGTCGAGGTGCCGATTCCCTCCCGTACAATCTAATCCAATCCAAAACAGAGTTGGGGCTGTTGTCTATATACGGCACTATTAATTTCTGATTACATTTAAAGTTCTGTTTCTGTAACATTACATTTATGGTACATGTATGAATACACCTTACACACACACACACACACACACACACACACACACACACACACACACATATATATATAAAGTTTATGAATATGTGCAGCTAAACTGTGCATATATTTTACATTTTACTTGTGCCCGGTTCTAAATGGCCAACTGTGAAGTTAGAGAAGGCAACCTAATTTAGTATAATATAAACCAAATCCATTATACCGGTGAAAGTGTGAGGACGTCATATTTTAAACCAAATTCACATTTCCGAGAGTGCATTAAATATATATGAACAGTAGAAACTTCCAGTGAAATGTAGGTAAAAGCGCATTTTCCCTTGAGGAATTAAATCTAAGCTCATATCCGCGAAGTGCGGAATTTGCGTTTTGTTCCCATTGCAGCTGCAAGTTATGGTTCTCTGTATTACTGGGAGATTTTTGTACTGTGCACACCATTTCGTTACTTTAATAAGAAGAATAAAATAAATGTGACTATTTAAGTTAAGGATTTTATTATCCTATATATAAACTACGATATGGTATTTATAACTTTCAAGTACATAAAGGTTAAGGTGCACGTCGAAGTATTTATTTTTGTGTTGTATGTTAAAGTTAAAATAATTTTTTTCTGAGTTCACGGAAGAACGATATAACAAAGTAAATAATTTGTAATTAAACTTGCAATAAAAATAGATAAAATGCAGTAGGTACAACTTAGATATCGCTGTTAATATGGAAGGTATAAACGCTGACCAGCCTGATCGATATTGTAAGAGTTATGTACGAACAGTTAGCCATTCAGGCGCTATTGCGGCATCGTGACATAAGGGGAATTTGCGATTTGACTAAGAAAAGTCTTAAAACAGCGTTAGAAGGCGCTACTTAATGCAGGATATGAATATTAAGCTGGTAAATAAATAATCCAAATGGATTATTTGAAATTGTGTCATTCACTTTAGTAGGACTTGCCTTAACGCATCCCTATGTGAACTTTTACGCAATGAGCAGTGCACAAAAGTTCTCATTCTCGTTGCAATAAGCGGTAACATATCTTCCAATTTGTGTATACGATTGCACTTGGCAGATAGCAAATGTACATCAGCATTAAATAAAAAACAAATCTTCAATTTCCGTAAAAGTAATTTCTTATGGGGCACATTTCATTCGTTCGAAAACTGATTTTCTTAGTTCTTCAAGGATAGTGTTGGTAGTGGTTAATTCTTATTAAACTGGAGAGGCAGGATTTCAGAGAAAGTCGGAATAGGAAAGTTCAGAGATCAGATAGGGAACAAGTCTAGAATGCTAACGAAAGGTTTCACGTGTCGAGCACAAGGATATCTCAAAACTCTCAAAAATGTATCTAGCATCCAGAAATCGTTTCAATTTTGCAGTAAATCATCTTTTTTAGCCTGATATTCCTAATAATCGGTGCCGGCCTTTGTAGCAATGGTGTATGCCTTTGGCGTTTCGCCGCTCAAAGTGGCACGGGTTCGAGTTACGCCTCAGGTACAGATATTTGTGTATATTGTGTGTGTATATATTGGGATTGGGATTGGAATTTCATTACAGAGGGGATTTAGTACGTAGGTCACCATGCTGGGCCCACTGTTCTTATGCCACCAAGTCGGGGCACCCCGGGAGAAAGGATGAGGCGCAAGAGAGAGGGCGGCCGACCCAAGGGGGCACGGCAGTACAGAGGGCAGGTCCATACACTTTATTTGGATAGAGACCTCCCCCGACAGGCCAGGATAGCGAACATGCTCCCCTGTAGCGGGACAGCAACGAGCCCAGCAGCCGAGCCCTAATGGTCCCAGGCAGACGATCCGAGCCCCAAAGGTCCCTGGCTGGCGGTCCCGAAACGGTCCCAGCAGAGGAGCGGAGACCGGCAACCGACCTACCGCAGGAGGAAGTAGTTTTCCTCAGAGCATATCATCCTGCCATGCACCACCGAGACACCCGCCGACACTTCTACCCTGAAAGAGACCACCGGATGAGAGATGTGAAATAATAATGGAGATGAAATGGAGGGACAGGAAATTCGGGGGATGTAATTAACCTACCCAGCATTCGTCTAGTGACCCGTGAAAACCCCCGAAGAAACCCATAGGTCAGGTAGCTGGTCCTCGAGAATCGAACCCGGGCCTCCCGAATACGGACCACAGACGAAACCGCCTGAGACATTCCGCTTGGTGTATATATAGTGAAAAATAGTATAGTACAAAATAAGGAAAGGGAAAAGGGGTCTGATTTTAGGAGTTCCCGGGTTCGATCCTTATTAGGAGACGTAAGCCGAAGCACTGACTTTTTTTTATTCCTGTATTTCAGCGGCTGAATTATTCCTTGTGACCTATGACTCGTATAGCTAAATAAAGATGCAGGATTTATGTACTTGTTTTGTATATTTATATTCCAAGCGTAGGTTTAAATTGCTTGCAAATTGAAAATAAATATCGTAGCAATGGTTAATTGTGAAAGCATAATAAAAACACTCAGAATATAAAAACCCTCGTTTTAAATTAAACTAAACGCTAAAGCTGGTTATATTTGCCACAAATTTGCTGATATTTTGTTTCTAGCTGCCTACAGAAGCTTTAAAATATAGCAAAACATAAATACAAAAGGCAAGCTGAAGTGCTACTGATGGGGTCATGTTTTAGTGCTAGGTTTGAATAATAATGATGATGATGATCATGTTGATGATGATGATAAAAGTCATTCTTCAGCGTTGTGTTCATCATTTCTGTATGACCTGCACATCTCTACTTTGCCAATTGGGCTGCTGTCTTTTGCGTCCATCTTTTGCGTCCTTATTTCTATATTTGTAATGCGTTTTCTTGTTGATGTCTACAGAATGTTCCTTGTCATCTCTCTATGAGTAATTTGTAATGATGTCCTTTTTTGGATTGCTATCCATGTTTGTGCTCCCTACATTAATGTTGGAAGGATTCAATTTTCTAGGATCTGTCGTTTTATTTTTAACTGTTGCAACTTGTCCATTAGGAGAAATTTTAAGCTTTAACTCTCTTGTGACAGAAAAGATACCGCAACTGCGGAAAGAGAGCAGCATCATATTACTGCAAAAAAGGGGATCAAAGGATGACATAGACAATTATCGTCCAATCAGGCTTCTATGAAGCATCTAGCTAAAAGAATGGCCAAGGAACAAGAAGAGAATCAATCATATGAGCAAGAAAGCTTCAGATAAGTACTCTTATACTATCAAAACACATGTACATCCAAATAATTGCCACCATTAAGAGTGAAGGTAAGTCTTTATAGTAATTGCTTCAAATGTCACATGTTTTAACTATGCTTGTTTTAACCTTAACTTAAATTGTATCATAAGCAACATTTCACCAAGAAATGTTTACAGAAATATACTTCAATTTAATTTCACTATACTAAACATTCCACAAATATAATATCGCCCGCCTTGGTAGCGCGTCTGCCTCACGTTCAACCGGTCCCGACTTCGAATCTCGGTCAGGGTGAGTTACCTGGATAAGATTTTTGCCGGGCTTTCCCTTATCCTGAAAGACGAAAGTCGGGTAACTGTAAGCGCTATGGACCCTAGGCTCATTTGAGCACCATTTCACCCTTTCCATTCATCGTCCGATATGACTTAACTTTGGAGGACGTAAATTACAACAACAAAAAACATATAATAGTTTAAGAATTTTGAAGTCTTAATTAAACGCTTCCGAAACAACTTCATCTGAATAAAGAATTTTAAATTTCAAAATACATTGTTTATAATCTTGTTTTGTAAATTACGTCCACCAACTTTAAGTCATATCGGACGGTGAATGAAATGGGTGAAATGATGTTCAAATGTGTCCAGAGTCCATAGAGCTTAGAGCTACCCAACATTCGTCTTTAAGGATAAGGGAAACCCCCGGACAAAAGCATTATCCAGGTAACTCACCCTGACCGATATTCGAACTCGGGACCTCTCGAACGTGAGGCAGACACACTACCACCTGCGCTACCGAGGCGGGCATAATAATACTTTAGAGCTGAGTACTTTTAAACGAACTATAACATTATGAAAATAGTCTTTACTTGCAAATGTTCTTCTGGACATTTTGGGATATTTTTGTTAGTAAATTTGTACATTGTTGTATTGGTGTCATATTATTTCTTGTTTTATTCATTAAGCAAGGTAGATGGCCCAGTATTTCTTGATTGTTGGCCATTTGTGTAGGGCGTATATTTCAAAGATATGAAATTTTGGTGTAAGAATTTTATGGAGAATTGTAATTTGGAAAGAGACGTGAAAATACGGCAGTGCATAGGTACATGGGCAACTAAAGAAAATATACCTCACAAAAGCGTCACTGTTATAATATTATTCTAGGAACTCTTATTTCCCCTGGTACTCTAGATATCTGGAAAAGAGATGCTGACACTTTCAATTTGATTAAAGATAGAAATGATAGAATAAATTGGGAAGTTCTGGTTTGGAAATATATATTCTTTTAAAATGTAACATAGTTATGTGGCGCACACCTATTAATAACAAAACAGCAAGTGTAATCGTTTTATCAAATGGTCTGGTTTATGTAAGAGAATGTTCATTGGGAAGCATGGAAACGGAAATGAAGCAGTCCAATCTCCGGAGGTTAAAGGCATGGACGTGGGTGAAATGTGGCACCATTGTGTCAAGTGCTAAGTTTGTTCTAATTGGCAATTAGACTAGTGACACATATGTGAGGCCTGAACAACAATCTTCTGTCCCGTCTGGTGTCCCAACATAAATTCTGGTGGCATTGCACGCAGCCTGCTCGAAAGTATACATCACACACTGGCACATAACGTGAAATTGCAAATGTTACGGATGCCTCTCCAACTGGAGAATCATCTCTCTTTGCTCGCAGATTAGACACATTAGTAACATGAACGCATTTCTAAACATGATAGATAATAATAACACAAAACGACCTACAGCTGAGGAACACTCTCAGCAATGGAAGTTGAAATTTACAACGTAAAGCAAATAAATTAGGAGGAAGGGCATACATATAACATCTCAGATGAAATAAAGTATTGTATTATTATTTTAGATTTCCAATAAATTGTTTAGCAAACAAAATAAAAGCTTTAAAAGTTTTCCATTGCGGCAGTATATTTCTAGTATGAAAGAACCAAGGCAGCATACCATGAAACACACAATATTCTTGTTTTATTCTCTTAATTTTCTTCCCAACTCATTTAATTTTGGAACTGTTACGCTTCTTCTGGGCTTAAAGCGTAAGTTTGTGCTAAAATAATAGCACACACTTTCTATCTACTCTATTGATGTTCGAACAAGTGTGTGTCGAACATTAAAGCAGAACTCACTTGAAATATTTAAAGTCATTATTACGATATATTCGAAGAAAAACGTAATGCAATTTACTAATACAGTAATGAAGCAGTGCAGTCCTAGACATCTTGGGAAACGCAGCAGACTTCTAATTAGAAAGACGCCACTTTCCCCAGGGGTCTAAATTCTTCCGCGCGTCTGCGAAGAAAACGGCAGCTAAAACACTTTTATTTACTTATTTTTTAAGCGTTTCTTTTTCTTAATATATGAATGACTGACAAAAGAATACTCGTAAACCTTCTCAGTATTCTAATATGTAATTTTTTCTACCTAAAAAGATACAGCAACAACGAAAGTTAAATAAGTAAGGTTGTTTAAACGCCATGTCTGGTATATACGAGGGCTGTTCAATAAAGAATAATCACAATCTCTTTTGACAACGTAACTTTACTTATCCTCATACTTTTGATGGCCCTTCTCAAAATAGTCTTCCCTTCATGCGATGCACTTATCCCAGCGTTTCTGCCAGTCTTCTGGAAAACATTTTTGAGATATCCTTCAAAATCGCCTCCGCAGCCTTCACCACTGCTTCTGATGATGGATAATGCCTCCCACGAAGGCGTTTCTTCAAGTAAAGGAATAGAAAAAATTCACATGGGGCTAAATCCGGACAATAGGGAGGGCGAGGGATGCACTTCACGTTGATTTTTGCAAGATATTCAGCAACAACATTGGCAATATGCGGCCGCTAATTATCGTAGTGCAGCATCCAGCCTGCTTCTTGGAAATGTGGTCTTTTGCGCCTCATATGGACTTGCAATGTTTTCAGGACATCCCTGTAGTATAGTCCAGTTACTGATGTGTGTGCAGATACAACATGCTGATAAACCATTCCATGAATATCAAAGAATGAGATGACCAGATAAATCCCAGCAAAAGCAACCACTTTTGCTTTTTTGGGGTTTGGTGATGAAGGAGATTACCACACTGAGCTTTGGTGTTTGCTCTCAGGATCAAAATGATGTAGCCAAGTTTCATCAGCAGTGATTACGTTTTACAGAAGCTCCGGATCTTCCTCTAGCATCAACTGTAACAGCATGTTACCTCCAATGCAGCGGTAGGCGATACTGAACATGTCTGAACCTGCCTGGTTCGGGAACCAGGCAGGAACCAGGAGTACCAACAATGAAACTACTACGGCGTGTTTGTTTCACATTAAGCTAACAGAATATAATAAGATTGAATTTTAGTTATGATCATTCTTTATTGAACAGCCCTCGTAGTTTCAGCTTTTTACAGGGATGCTATAGGATATATTTAACACATGTATACTATATCATCCACAACATTTAAGTTAATTTTGTTTTTTCATAAACGAATCCATTAATTTTTATTGTAATACCCTAAATTAACATAGTTGCATGATAAATACCATTCTGGAACGTTCAGAAATAAGTTTGTGAATTGATTCTGAATGGCTTTGCTATAATCTATAAACCATAACACATGGACCAAGTATTACTACATAAAACATAGATATGGTGCTAAAACACACACACACACACACACACACACACACACACACACACACACACACACACACACACATATATATATATAATATTGAATACCCTTTTAGAGTTAACCATTTCCGAAGTACTCCTTGCTAATGAAATCTGGTTGTTTTTATGGACGCTCTTTAACTTCTATGGTTATGAGTGTTCTACACAATATTCAGCATGAAGGACCACTTAGTTTTCTCAGAGGTCATCTTTATCAGGCTTCAGACTTTATTTTTTGTTTGTTTTGTTTTAAGATGCCGTAAAAATGCAGCGCAGATCTTCAACTTTCTCGTCTTCTTCCAAAAGTACCTATTATAATGATTTTTACGCGTGAAAAAGCATTCGTTGCCCTCAGCCGGATGTGAACATCAACCTCGAGAACCAAAAGGACCATTTAACCCCTACACCACGAAGATCTCTCCTTACTGCTGTTCGGATATTCGAATACCTATACTTTTCCTAAATGGGAAGTCGGCGTTGCGCTCTTTTTATTATTATTTTTACTTTTTTTCCCCACTTGATCAAGAATAAGTGTGGAGTTTCAAAACAGTGACAACTTCTTTAAACATTTGACCAATGATTTACTTATTGTATCTAACAAGATACTGCCAACCTCAAAAGCGTAGATGGTAGCGTGTGTGTCTCACGTTCAAGAGATGCCGAGTTCGAATCTCCGTCAGTACGAGCTACTTGGATAAGGTTTATTCCGGAGTTTTCCTTATGCTGAAAGACGAATGTTGGGTAGCTCTAAGATATATGGACCGTGGACTCATTTGAGCATCATTTCACTCATTTCATTCACTGTCCGGTTTGACTTAACGTTGGAGGACGTAAATTAAAAAAACAAGGGCTTTTGCAGTTTTGAAAGTTTATGTGGATTATTAAGTAGCTAGTATAGTACGCTTTTAGCCTTTAATTTGAGATCTGGAAGAAGAAATGCAAGTGGAAGCTTACGAATGTAAGGAATATTCATAGTCAGTATTTTAATATGCACATTTTCTAGTTTTCCTTCGTTTTAACGTAAACTCCACCTGATTTTCAAACTAGTCTAAAGTGATTAATCAACTCTCCTCAAAATTCGGAAAACAATAAAAGGTAAGACGAAATGAAAAGTGAAAAATCGATTTAAAGTTGCATTATCTACTGCAACTCCTCATCAAACTCATTGAACTAATTCAGAAAAAGAATTAATCCTATAGCTAATGGATGATTTAAAAATAAAAAACGACTCTTAGTGTAATCCTTACTCTTAATAACAAATATAAAATGAAGAAACAAATTATGTTATTTCTGAAAAAATTGCATTCCACTAATTTAAGAGTGGTTTTATGCCTTTAGTGATCTTACAGTTATTAAAATAAATCTGAGATAAAAATTTTCTGTAGTCTAAGATTTGGTCTTTTCCATAGTTTTTTAACTGCATTTTGAAAATGACAAACTACATGGTTTTGCTAACCGTCCTGTCTCGATACACCTAAGCATAAACCAATAATCAGTTAAATATTCTATTGTTGGCTGGCAGGTAGGTAGCATTATTTCCGAGCTCTCAAATAGTACTGGAAACTGAAAACATCTAACTGCTAAAGAATTAAATTACAGTAAGCATAGAATGAAAAAAACTAATAAGACAGTGTTTTGTGCTTTCATACATTACAAGTATATTCACTTTTTGGAGACAAACATGGAGATGTTTATTACAGAAAAATAAACGGCAGGATGATTTGGAAGGCTATAAATACATTAATTATAATGATACTGCAAATTAAGACACTTATAAATATGATTACAAAGTAACAACAGTAAAAAGAGTAAGCAATTTCTCTAATGACCCAGGAAATATGGACGTCTGCGCTGGATGCTATAGCGTTATGAAGAGAATATAGATTATCTTAGAGAAAGTTGAAGCAGTTCCAGGCTCCACACAATATCTGTATGCACTACGATTCCTCTCCCAGGATTATCCAGGATACCTTGGGAAACTCATTTTAAAGTAATGAAAGTGGGCGAAGTTTTGTTGCAGCTTGCTCATGAGTTTTCACATTGCATCCTTCCTATACAAGGTTCATTATAAGTTGAGAGCCCACAGAAGTAGGCAAGACAAACATTTTTGTCCCACCTTCCACTACAAAGTTCCACTGTTTTTATATTTTCTATACAGATTCTTAATGTAAAAAATGCATCTTCATTAATCATCAGCATAGTTATGTCACAGCAATGTTACATACATTCATGGATGAATGAGTATATTGCTACGTGGTCCATCACAACCGATATACCTTTATATGTCAATCCCATGTTTTATATCTGCAATTTTCCCAAAATATCACACCAGGAGAGAATGAAAAGTATAAAATTAATTAAAACACCAATCTCATTCTTGAAGATGAGACTTATACAGGACTTTCTGAAACGGATTCCTTATCCTGATTGACCGACTAATAATAATTAGTATAATCTGGTGTAATAACCTATGAGCCCGGGCTGACCATAACCGACTACTTGCCTCCAGCTCACATGCAAAACGCAAAGGTGGACAGTCATATGTCGTAAGTCAGAGCTTGGACTTGGTCAGAGCCATTCTTCAAAGTTTTGAAATTTCCTTGGATGCTGGGTGGCCATCGGTTATATTTATGGACTAACAAATCTCAACCCCATTAATGGACAAGAATGAACATTCCACTGGGAGCAGGAGTATTATAGTCCATTGTTAATTAGGCTGACAAGAGAACAGTGGCCACGTAAGACTAATTTAACACAGGGATATAAAAGTATAAATGTTAAAAAAAACTATTTTTCCCACTTCTCCATGTAAAATTAGGTTTAATGAAACAATTTTCGAAAACACTAGATAAAGACAGTGAGTGCTTTAAATACGTTTGAGCTATATTTTCTTAAATATCCTATGAAAACGTTAAAGCTGGTGCATTCGTTGGCTCACAAATTCCAAAACTATTGAAGTAGAGACAGCTTGAGAATATTTTGAGTCGAAAAGTGAAGGATGTCTGGAATACTTCCAGAAATTTTGTTTTTAATCCTTTGGAAATAAAATAGAACCAAAATATGTTATACAGTGAAGGTGATGTTGCAAAGTTTTAAACAGAGTTGCAAGTTGACTGCCACAGTACAGTTTCTTCATCCCTATCTAAATGATTTCCCAGATAATTTAGAAGAATTTAGTGAGGAAAAGGATTAAATATTTCACCAGGACATCAAGAAGATTATTGGTAAGGTAGTCAAGACTGAAAAATGCAATGCCATAGCCCGGATTCGAACCACGGATCTTCTGGTTGCCGTCCAGCCACTCTAACCCTTGAGCTACTATGGCCAGCATGCCGACATGGCATTAAATTCTCCAACTGACTCGGGTTTCTCCCGGTAAACCACTTAGGAGTTCTCATAAACACATGAGACAACCACCTTAATGGTGACTTACAACATGTAAGTACTTTAATACTACCGGGAGAAACACGAGTTAGTTGGAGAATTTAATGTCGTATCGACATGTTGGCCATAAAATCTCAAGCGTTAGACCGGCTGGACGGCAACCAGAAGATCCGTGGTTCAAATCCCGGCTATGGCATTGAATTTTTCAGTCTATCTTTCCATACTTTAGCCTACACACGGCCAGTTTGAAAGAACAATTAATTTACAAAAAGATTATTGTAATGAGCAGCATGCCTTGGCTCCTGAACACGGAAAGTTTCCCGGGTTCGATGCCCACAAGGGGTGCGGATTTTAAATCCCGGGTATAGGGCCGGTGCCCACTCAGCATCGTAAGGAAAGTGAGGAGCTTACGCTAGGTAAGTGGCCCTGGTCACGAAAACCAACATTCCGGCTGGGGGATGCCGAGATGCTGACCACATCTCCTTCCCGTATCGGTTGGATGATCGTCCACCTCTACCTTGCGTAAGTGGGAGTGAGGCCGGCAGTTGGGTTGGTAGGCCTTGGCCCTCTTAGGGCTGTCGTGCCAGGGTTGATATGTAATGGGAGTGGAGTGTTCACGTGATGGCGGACAGTGTTGAGTGTTAAAAAGGGACTGCTCTGAACAGCATGCGAGGACAACGAGGAGAAAATTTGAAGCAAAATATTGAGGTAAGGTTATGAATGTGCTTATAATTGTTATTAATTAGTGATAAATAGCAAATTATAGATTGGGACTAGTTAAAAAATTCTTGTTGAAAGTAATTGTTATTAGGTTTCACAAAAATTTAATTTTATTTCTGTTATTTATGAATAGTTTGAAAAGCTGAGGTGATTTATTCTGGAATTCAGCATACAACCTTTATTTGGGATAACCTATCAGATTAAAAAGAAACAGAAAATATGTTCTGAAATGTAGAAGAGTGTAATCATTTTGAACATCCTATCCGTTGTATATTTGCGTCATTATTGCAACAATCGTGTATATAGACACACATACCTGACGTCACTTGCGCAAGTCAGTTGTAAAATTCACAGTATATGCTTTCCGCCTCACTAAGGTCATTCTTTTTTTATGAACTTCGAGGGTATGCTGACCTTGCATGACAATGGCTGAAAGAACAAGCCCAATTAATTTCGGCTAAATCAGAATTAACAAGAAGTGTTCTTGTAGCATGACTGGCCGGAATTTTAAAGCAAACAGGCAAACCGATACACAAAAGCGTTGCTGACACGGATATTTCCATTGCTAGCAACTGAGAACACTGTCCAATAAATGATTTGGCACCACACCAAATTGAAACTCCAGCGTGTTCATTATAGCCCTTCCCTTCCTTTTACAGCGTCACTCTCTCTTTTCTGCTCAATTATACAGCAACGGCACCTCTTAAAAATTAACTACCGGATCAATTCACTGCAGCTCGTACTAGAATAGATTTTGTTTTTGTGTTCTTCTGCATTTCTTTCTCGTTTTTCTCTTTTGAATGTACGGCATTCTGCAAGTTTATTATTCATACGGTTGCATACAATTCTGCTGTCTATTAAAGCACAGGTTCCTTAGGATTAGGACGTTAACATTTTTTTGTTTAAAGCTAACTCCAAGTTAAACGCCCCAAAAGAAGATAACTGTAACAACAGAGCTCCTGTGGATAGACGATGATGCTTAAATATGAAAATATGAGGGGAACATGACAACCGTTCATGTAAAGAATAAACAATTACGAATCAAAGTAGGTCGATTGAATATCTGTAGAGCAAGTCCTTGTAGCCCACTCTGGTCATTATTCATTGATCAACACCGTGCACCTAAACGTGGCCTTATGTACGGTTGCTACCTTATGAAATCAACATATAAGGAATGTGAAACGCATTTCTGTTTCTTTCATGATGGAGGATTAAGATGTTAAATAGAAATTAATTACAAGGCTTCTTATTCCTTTAAACTTAAGGCAGTGTAGTTCCCTGACGGATGGGAATCGAGGTTGGCCAGCTGCAGATACTTATGTCCCCAAGCACATGGAAACTATTTTTGGCGATAGAGAAGGTAAGGGCGTTTCTTTTAGAACAGCTCATATTTTCTAGTTATGGAACTTACATACACTTTTTTTCCTTCAATATTAAAATACTGAACTTCTTGAAATATGACTGATAAATCCACACACCTATAGAGCTTAACGTTTACATACCAAAATTACATACACAATTTTCTAGTAGAATCAGAGAAAAGAATAAATTCATTGCAGTATGTACCAGCCTTTGGCCAGAATTTAAGGAAAGCGTTATTGAACTCCCTAGGGATAGCACATGTTTTTCCAAGCTTTATTAATTTACACTCAACATTTCCTTCTTTCTCACGAAAACATATTTACTAATGCGTTACTAAAACCTAGAGAGAAGCTTCTCTCTAAAGTACTAGGATCATTCAGAAATAGCATGACTAGTCAGACCGAAATTCAAACGTGCAGCAGGAAGTATATGCGAATAACACAGTGCACTTTCAGTCTTAAGGCAACAGTAGTTACTGCAAAGGGCTAAGAGAAAATGTCTGCATTGAAATTGTCTACCGCCAACACGAAGCTCCGTGCAGTTGTCAGAAGCAATCTCCACCACAGATCCAATTTTGCCTCGTGTGTAGGCTCCACAATCCACATTACGACCCAATTGCCGTGGATCTGGGAGACTAAGTTGTATAGGCGCTAAGCTGCTGATCCCGAGGTCGTTGGTTCTAGCCTAGCGCATACCGATGTTTATACGTCTGATTGAAAGCAACAACCCCGTGAGAGTAGACCTATTGGCAGGTAAAAGAATTGGATTTCAAAATTCGGGCACACAGGTGGAGCTAATATTCTAGTGATTCTCCTAGCTTCATTCGCACTTTATAATATGGATAGATAGAACAGAGTAAAAAGTTCAAATTCCGGCTGAGGCATTGGATTTTACAGTCAGACTCTGCCTATCCAAACCTTATTCTACACATGGCTTGGCTTGGCTTGGCTTGAGCTGACTTATGTAAAGAAGGAGTTGGGTTTTAATTGCCCTCAACACCTTAACTTCGTGGGCTTATTGTATTGTCTCTTATTCTTATCGTGTTCAGTTAAATAACCCTGTCTCTTTTAGAAGAGACAATTGGTTACTAATTAATTTTTTATAGTAAGATCTTTTTTTATCCAGTAATTTGTATCGTTTCATACTTAAAATTTCACACCTGAATATAATATAAGAGGCAGTTTCTTACTCTACATTGCATAATCTGCATATTGATGGTTCTTTAAGGATAGCCACAGTGTGCCGATGTTTCCTCAACCTACACTGCCCTGTCATTGCCCCTATACATGACTACTGTGAAAAAAGAAAAGCTGAAGAGGTCGATGAATAACAATACAAGCGTAGGAGACACTACGTCTGATATACACTTTTGTAAAAGAGATATTACACTTCTGCACGATAACGCATGGCACCATACATGCTACGTGACATGAACCATATTGATTTAGTTTGGCTGGAAGGTCTTAGAACATCAACACTAGACGACCTCATGCCAGGTGCCTTTCATCTTCCGGCTCATGAAGTTCATTCTGATAGAAAAAAATTTCAACAGGGACGTCGAGATACGAAGGCGATTCTTTCACGGCTCCAGACGTTGACATTACACTTCCATGACATGGGTGTGCACCGGTATGATAAATGCCTCAATAATGTGTGTGATGAGAATTAGCCATTAAATCTCGGTAAATAAAATTAATAATTTCAGAGTTATTAATGCTTTTCTTTTTTATTGGCCATTTCAATTTATTTTTTGAATGAACCTCGTAGTCTAACCCGCAGGATGCAATTTCATATGAAACACATTAAAATAAATAACCTGCTGGGCTGTTCACTTCCATCAGAGAAAAGTCCTGCGAAATCACGTTTGTGCTAAATATACATATTTCAATCAAATTCTCGAAATTTTGTGGGGTTCAGTGTGTTCAGAGGATCACCTAAAAGCACTAGCTTACAAGAATAGTGTACAGACTACACGGTGTTCATCGAGGGATAAATGTGGCGTCAGAGTGAAGCTTGTTCCGCTTATACCGATTTTCTACATGGCTGACATTAAAGAATTGTCTTCCTTATCTGTTAAGTTCAGCACCATAGTGCTGCATTCCATCAGTTACAATATATTTTACTTTCAGCAATGTGGTAACCATTTTAAGCGGACTTAACTAAAATACTATTCACTCCATGTAACTAAATCACACATTGAATGAACAACGCTAAATGGAAAAAAAGAACAATTCCCTTCGACGTTAAAGAGTACGAGGGGCGCCACGAACAATTTACATAAATAATCATATTAGCACATGAAGCATCACACCTCAGGCACACGCAAGGTTCTAATGCTTTAGATGCCCTGAAAATCAAATTGCAGTAAATATAACTGACATATAACACTGAAAGTTCATGTTACTTATTTGATTCAAATGTATTATTATTTTTACAGAGAAAAAACTAAACAATCATACCAAGAAAACTGGAATAGAAAATAATATATGCTTTACAAGAACATTTCGAAAAAGTTGTGACTGTTAAAATTTCATGAGTATGTGTTTTATGCGAAATCCTTTTGATTGTATATGTCCTTGGGACTCATCATATAAGTTGCGCCGAGCCCACTCTATCGGCAGTTAGGAGAGACCGTTGCCTTTCAAAATGAAACTACGGGCTATCTTTATTTTTATCTTAAATTAGAGATCATGAACCTTATTATGTTTCCCGTGTCCGATGTAAACCATGTTGGCTTTCAACATTTTAGGAGCATATCGAGGTCAATAATGTAATAGTTTGCGTTTAATGATTAAGTCTTATGCTCACTTTAATTTGTAAAGGATTCAAACTTGGTTGAATGGGTCAAGCACAATACCAACCATAATAAAACATCTACTACGAACTATAAATGTATAACCATCTGCCAGTAAAAAACTTGGCGATTATTGTACTTTGTGAACACTTATAATGTTATGAAAATGTTATTTGTATCATATTATCAAACTATAGGCCCCAAGAGATAAAATAGGGGGTAAAATTATTTTGAGCTGATCCCGAAGTATTTGAACCCAACTTGAACTGGCAGAGTGGTGAAGTAACCTACAAAACTCAATTTAGCCAACGCTACCTTTCGAGGGAAAATTCCTATGTGAATAAGTAACTGCAGACCTCAGACTCCACTTCGGACTTTTACACGGTTCGTACAGCTTCATACAAAGTTTTGAGCTCGTTTTTGGTAGTTTTAATGCAAATAGAAAAGTGTATACGTCGTTACAATTACTGTATGAGCTAAAATCTGCCGTAATTTGGTGACAGAATTGAAAACAATCTACCTAATGCTGAGCATTTTCTGACATGGTGTACAACGAAAACACGTGTTGGCTGAAGATTTAAATCCAATCGGTCCCACTGTGTAGACCCGCCATTTTATGCTTAATGTTGTGATAAACTAATGCATGTGATAGGTTGTTCCTTCAGTGGCGTATTTAAAGTTTTGTGTGAGTATGAGTGTACGCTAATGAATAAAAGTTTCTAAACTCGTTTAAAATTGCTGTAGTAGCTCTATGTGGCTGGGTATGATGTTTTTGGAATTGACATGCATAGTGATTACTTTCGATCCCGTACAACACTTATACACTGAGTTATCTACCCCTCCTCTATAAACTGTTCTGCAAAACATCCATTAGAAGGCATTCAAGAAAGGCATAATTCACATATGTTGCTTGGCACGTTGCATACTTTCAAACATAAATAGGGGCAGGTGACTCACCTGGTATATATAGGCACTCTTGGATATGTAACTCCAATGTTTGTTTGTTTTTTATTTTTGTAATTTGACGTCCTACAACGTTGTCATCGGATGGAGAATGAATGGGGTGAAATGATGCTCAAATAACTCCAGGGTCCAGGGAGCTTGCAGTTACCCGACATTCGTCTTGAAGAATAAGGGAAAACCCAAGCAAAAACCTTATCCAGGTAGCGCACCCTGACCGAGGTTCGAACTCGGGACATCTTGAACATGAGGCAGGCACGCAACCATCTACGCTACCGAGGCGGGCTAACTCCAATGTGTGCCACACATCGATCTATAGTGTAAGTTTGAAACGCAACTCGAATATTTTGTCTAAGATATAGGTAATATTATTTATTGGGGATATACATGTTAATAAACTTAGTTTCTAATATTTTTATTGATTTCCTGACTTAAAATGTTATAAATAGCAACAACTCTGTGTCAAACTAAGAACAGATTTACAGCATATATCAATCTTCCCAGTCAGTTGGAAGTTGATAAACATTATATATAAGTATGGAAGATTTAAAAAATGTCTTTAAGAGGAAAATAAATATTAATAAATTATGTGTGCAAGTTAGATAATCAAAACCTTATTGACGTAATTGCATTCTAAAGTGCTCAGAAAAATTTATGTGCTCTGCATTTAAATGAACATTTTGTGAAATTTAGCTCTCCTGCGTACTTAAGGAAGCTGTAAATGATTCTAAAATTTTACTTTAATCTCAAGCACTTGAGTCTTGTAGGATTTCTGAGTCTATATCTCCTTGCAAAGTTTTGTTTCGCATAGAATTTTCAGGAGTGAGCTTCATTGTCCCGGCAAAAATTTAACCACGCTATGGAACCAGCCTGCAGTAAAATCTGTATATCCCTTCTTATTATTAAAAGTGTTATGGAACGATATTATAATAATTAACAGTATTTATTAAGTAGCACATTGCCTTGCAAATAATAACAGTTAAAAGCATATAAACAGGGTGTTAAATATAGATTTACAGTGATCTGTTTCCTTTATCGCTAAGTACTATATTGATTAGCACCCATTTCTTCCTTTGCATTACGTTTATTGTCACTAGAAATATCTATCAGTACTGTTATCAGTAATTGCCAAGCGACACTGATCAGACGATTTTCCAAATCAAAAGTTAGAAAGAGCAAGACAAGAGATTTAAAAAAGCTCTGACAGAAAGTGAAATAAAATAATGAAAAGCACAGATTTATTCATCTCCCTACAGAGTTATCTCGAGGGAGTGTGTTCTGTAGAAGCACTATCATTTTGTAGAAGCTCTTTTCTTTCTTCGGTTCGAACTTCATTAAAATTGTAGGAAGGATGTAATTATGCGGAGATTCTCTTAAAGCGTCTTCTTAAACATTCCAGATGCAATTTGTTCCAGGATCGTCTTCGTCTTTGGAGCCAGCGGCTGGAGCGAAACATCAGCTTATCGTGGAATTCATGAGCGCTTTGCCCCTTAATTCGATGAAATGAAAAACGCTTGGATGTCAAATTGTGAACAATGATATTTCTTGCTGGTACGATAGCATTAAACTCAGTTTCATGGGTCAAATGATGCTGAAATAGGTATTTCCAATTTTTATACTTACTGTTATTGCAATATGTACTAGAATTTTCTGCAGCTATATTTCAGTGGGCATTGGGAAAGAATTTTCAAATTTCTAAATTTTTATTTGAAATAGTATGAAAGTTTGCGTATTATTATATTGCTATTAACAGAAATACCAAACTCTATTCAAATGAATTACTTTGCGAGCTGCAAGTTATAGTATAAATGTTATTACGTAAATGTATTGCATTTGAGAATATTGATTGGCATTTATTAAACTAGGGCTTGGACAGAAACACAAACTTTTTACCGGCTATTACTTTAAGTAAATTGGGCCTGGCTGTTAGAATATATTTTAAATTTAAGAAATGCTGATCTTTAAAGTTAACCTTCTTTCAACTACTTGGTCCCGTGCAGCGGATAATGCTACGCATTATAGCAATTACCGAGTGTTGAAATAAAAACTTAGATGCTTAAAAACATTTTGAATGTGTGAAAATAAAACTTTGAGAAGATTGCTGCATCATTAAGGATTATACTGGGAAAGAGAGAAATCATGCTTTACACGCCAGAGCCACCTTAATTTATAATCAGATACGTTTAACTTCATTTCGAGTCCACCTGTACGCGTGTACAATTTTTGTCACGTTCAGACGTTTTTGTGTTTCTAGAAGCAGAACTCATGTTTACTCAGATTGGAATCGTTTCCCGGGTCTAGCTCATCTTTAGAGAAGATCCGGACTTTTCTCTCTACTTACCACAAATATTTGCTCCTGAAAAGCTTATATTCAAAGTATAAATTACATTCAACACCACAGACTCCATTAGCTTCTTATAACACAGATTTAATTAGAGCAGGTTTTACAAATGTGCGATAAAACACTTTTATTTGACTTTTGTATCCCTTGCAAACACAGTCTGATATATGGGTAAAACTTTTTTAACCATATTGTTCTCATCGAGCTGAAGAGAACTCTTGGGATGTCTCTGCGGATTCTCACCCCAGCTATCCTATGTTTAGAGACACCAAAAGTCTGAACTAGTATGACACTTCTAGTCTGTTGATTTATAATGACGAAATGCGTAATATGTGGCAGAAGCTCTTGGATGGCCGGTATGTATTAGTTGGTTAGTTTTTAAATACTTTACAACTTCAGTGCAGCACGGCCACGACTATCCAATCCAGTGTCAGTGGTATCTTACTTTAGCTTCAGGAAAGCTGCAGTCCTCTCTTTTATTCGTCACTGTCACATGCTTCCTTTACTATATCTATATCAGCACCATACACTGTCACTTCATTTAGTACTGTTAAGCCCTTGCGGTCCCATTAGGCCAATAGTTGTGCAAAACATTCCACACCTCCACATTGGCCGCTTCCACATCATTTTGGCAACATGAATGGTATAGTTTCGCCTAAAACAATACAGCAATTTTCATGACACATTCATAAGCGAGCAATTCATTTCTTCATGTACTTTGCTTACCATCACTCTAGAATCACTTTCTTTAAACATGATGATCCCTAATGGTAGATGATTCATGTAGCCTGTAGATTTCCTTGAGGTCAAACGTACCATTGATACATACGCACAAAATTCCTGTACATACAATGTTATGGCCAATATGCCTAAAATGGCTTCAACATGTCTTCTACTAACATCGAAGTGTGGCCCTATAGACTTCGCTGAACTTTAATTCGATGATATTGCCTGTCCAGAACATTGGACACTTGAACAAAGAAAGGTACGACTCGTTCAGTCCAGCGCAACTGCACTCTGAACATTTGAGGTTTTCAAAAAGTTTCTGGAATCTACAGGTATGAGTCGGCAAATATCAGGTTCCATTTTCCTATTCTATGATATGAGGGTGAAGCATAGAGAGTTTCCTTTCAGATCGTGTTTGAACTGTATTCTAATATCTCTTGTAAAGAATAAGTACAGAATATCTTCTGTACTTAACGCTAATATTATAATTTAAAATACCAGTTCATTATTGACGCTCCAATTCATGGAGTGCACAATAATTCTTTTATCAGAATTACAGTAACCTATAGCCTTAGTGTTGCAATATTAACCTTCTCGTTCTCGTGTTGATACATACTTCTGACACATGATAGTAATCTTTTTCAGTGCTCGTGGATATTTAAATCACTAAAACTACATACTGGGTACCTAACAGAAGTTTGCCACCTTACAGTAAATTTTCTTGACATGAAATTGTTTACATTCATTTTAGATTTACTTTCCTTGATATTCTTCTGATTCCCGTAAGACTTGTAACGGTTATTTCCTTTCATTCAGGCTTCCATTTAAAGAACTCCACTTTTTGAAAATGGAGTTTAACTATTTTCTCTAAAACACAGAACTGAACTTTACAATCGAGAGAAAAACTCACAGCGCCAACACTAAAATGCAAATAGGTACTTACCAGTTCAAATAAGCAAATAAACACAATAATATACAAAGTTAACGTATATATAAGCTCATTTTGTATGTATAGAATGCTTAAATTATAATCGAACCCACTCGCGGCCTCTCTCTAGTGCGCGAGACGGCCGGCAGTCGCCGGGGAACTTACGCCGGCAGAGGTGGCTTAGAATCCTTACCTTATACTATAATTAAGCTAGAAATGTTGAACTTCTGCGCTCAGAAAAGCTGCAATTCACGGGTAAATATTCCCGCTCACTTTCCGAAGCTCAGTAGCAAGTATTCTCGTGATTTCTTGCACAACAGTTTCCCTAAGCTCCTGCAGTGTGTGAGGATTGGAAGGATACGCGTCTGTTGAAACTGAAACCCTATTGCTACGCACATGTGCAAGTGTTATCGCCAAACGTGTGAATTATTTTAACTCCAATTCGTAGAAAGGAGGTTCATCGACCCATAACTTTTGTTTTTCACTGATGAATCTTGGTTTTATTGAACTGACATAGGAATACTCACAACCTCACTCACCAATCTCTCTCACTCACAATACTTACCAATCGATACTGGGCTTCAGAAAAGCCTATGCTGCTGGATGGAACGCCTTTATGATCAAAAAAATTGAATGTGGAGTACGATAAGTGCTAGGAGAATAATAGGGCTATTTTCTTTAATGAAACAGTAAATGCAGAGCGATATCAGAGATTATTTTTTACCCTTTTTCAATCACTTGACAGAAGTATAGAAATTGTATGGTTAGTTCCAGCAAGATTCTGCAATAGCACATATCGCTGCCAAGTCATTAAATGCGGTAAGAGAGTTGTTTGATGCGCGAATAATCAGTGTTGGTTTATGATCGCCACGTTCTACTGACCTAGCTAGTTGTGAGTTTTATTTATGGGGTTCTTTATGAGACAAAGTGTGTCGTCCCAATCTTCATGCATTACAGGAACTTATAAGACACATAAAAGATACCCGCTGCTGATCTTTGGAGGGTGGGCGAGAATATTTACACGAGATGTGTTGCCTGTTTGAGAGCAGAAGGTCAAAATTTCCGGCTTTTATTATAAGATAAGGATTCTTGTCCGCCTCTGCTGGCCTAAGTTCCCCGCGACTGCCAGCCGTTTCGCGCAGTAGATAGAGGCCGCGACTGGGTTTGACTATTTAACTAAATTGTATAAGGACAGCAACATAAGAGGAGAATAAACTTTGTTTTGGCTCTTCTCTCCGAAAGGATACTTATGGTTATCAAAATAGATGGCAGATGCTAGAACAAAGCAGGAACTAAAAAAGTAGAACTGGACAATTGATTTGAGATTATCAGAATGGGAAGAACGCAAATAAGTTCCATAGATAAGCAAGGATTTGTGTTTGGCTGATTTCAATGGACATTCGCAGAGCCCTTTAAATGCCTATAAGACCCGAAGGCAGAGATGTAAGCCCTCTGGGACACACAAAAGTTCAAGTAACTGTTTAGATGAAAAACTTTCCAATTTATGAATATATTTTAGCCAAATATTTAATATCAGTGTCCCTTTAAACCTATGATATAATTTTAAATTCTGTCATGCAATTGTAATAGACAGTTGTATTCTACATATCTATTTTAAGACTTATCAGAAAAGGTAGGATATCCTTGTAACCGCGAGTAGTAAATGGAAGAGAAATGTTTGTCATAAAATGTGTGATATTTTAAACAATTATAGGTTGATGTAATAGATATGTTTTACAAAACGCCGCATGTTTTATCTCGTATTATAATATAAATGTAGTTTTATAGCCACCGTACATACAAATGCCACTAGGATAATTAAGAAATAAAATTTGACAGGTAAGTGTACAATATAGTATTTGCATATATACATAATAAGGTCATAAATCATATTTACAAAGACAATTACAGGTCACATACTTATATAATAGATTCACCGGCCATAAATTTAAACTAGACTGACAATTATGGGTGACGACAAACTAATTTCGATATAGCACTCCTGATTATAATAATCATTTAATAAACTACTTTATTATACAACAATTTTACGTAACATATGAATGCCCAATAAAGCTGGCACCTGCCCTATAACTCATATAATATACAGATGATCAAATTAGAATTTCAAACAGAACCACCATAACATCCGTATACCCAATCGGATTTGCACAAAATATTGGTCAAACCTTTTGGTAATTTGCATTTGTTGAAACACTCAAAGCACATTCCGTACCGCTGTGCCAGACCCAGTAGTGTAAATACATAAAAATAGCATATTTTATTGCTATGTCCTATTCAACATTAAACTTTGCAAGGAAACATATAGAACTAACAATAACTGACTGAAATGTGGATTATTGCATATGAAATCAGTTCAAATTTTACTCACCGTTTCAATGATGGCTTCATATCCACCTTCACTCAAAGACAAAATGAGTGAAGGAGATAAACGTAGTAATACCAATCAAGAAAAATAAATGAGCATTACTTTTACATTGCATCATAATGTTCAGCATACCAGGAATAATTTTAATGGGGATTTACCATATAGTACTTGCACAAAAAGTATAAAATTATAATTATAAAATTACAGACACAAAAATTATACTTCAATTATTGAAATTTTAATTTCAATTAAACTATATAGTAACCTTTTGAACCTACGACCTTTGGCTTTATTAATTTACTAAGCTTCAGAGTTAAAGAACCTCTCAAATCTGACAGTAATAATAATAATGATAATGATGATAATGATGACGATGACCATGACAACGACAACGACAACGACAACGACAACGACAACGACAACGACAACGACG
>CM060948.1:59507068-59512068 GCA_030765055.1 Mantis religiosa | reverse complement strand
AATGGATTTTACTTGACTTTTGCAGTTATTTTGGTGACAGAATAAACTGAGTTCCTTCATTTCATTGACAAGATATTTATTCTTTAAAATGATTATAACTTTGCAATCAGCACTTTCTCTTAATACTGCGATATTTCATTAGACAGAAACCCTTTGTCCTCTCTAACAAGTGACACGTCTAGTACTGTAATGTTTCTAATCTGGACTGCTTGATAATAATTGCTAAGTATATTGGATTAGAAGGGCACACTTCACTGAAGCCTGAAACACACTTCATGTCAGCCACTTTGGCGAAATCATCGTTACAAAATTCTGATGGATTGCATTGAGGCAGTACTTTCTCGACATGATTCTTCATTTTACAACTCATACTATTAGCTAAGGTATGGTTTCAGGAAACTAATCGGTATAAGGCATAAGCTTCAAGTTTGACAACAGTGTAGCGAAATATTTAAGATAACAGTACACCTATGTGAGTAGAAGCAGTAACTTTTTTTTTCTCCAACGCTAAGTCATATAGGAGAATGAATGGGATGGGTGAAATGATGCTTAAATGAGCACACGGTCCATTGAGCTACCCAACATTCGTCTTTCAGGATAAGGGAAAACCCCGGACAAGCCTTATCCAGATAACTCACCCTGACTGAGATTCGAACTCTGGATCTCTTGAACGTGAGGCAGACACGCTACCACCACGCTCCCGAGGCGGGCAGAAGCTATAAATGTTTATATGTGTGACACCCATGCTCATGAAGGATTAGAAAAATTGGAACATATATGTGTGATCGGTATATTGAAGACGTTCAGAAGGAGTTGTTCCTTTGGTCATCCTCATAATAACCCCCACTGGTACTTCTAATCCTAAATTCACAGTTAGCACAGCAGCAATTGCTTGAAAAGTCCTAATAAACATTGGAACATTTTGCAATCTTGCAGTGCTATAACAACAACGATATTAGCTTAACTCTCTGCTATGATGCATCTGCTTTCAGCTCTCGATTCCCTTTGGTGCCAAGATTACACCAGATTTTGTACTGCCTTTACCTGAACGAACTCAAGTTTTTCGTTGGTTTGAAAATAAGTTCTATATTTGACTGAATGAATACCGTTATAACAATTCAGCTAGTTTTCTCTGGTCTTCTGAGCTTGACTCCTCATCGTCCTTTCTAACTGCTGTTGAGAAATGAAGTAGATGGAGTACTTCGTTAGCCTTAGAAAAGTTATGCTTCCCTGTGGAACGCATACTAATCATTAATTAGCTACTTTAATGACAATTTTCATTTCTAATAATTTAAAAATAAGACATTTTCTTCAAGTTTCTAAGAGGACCGAATACGCTAGTCTATTCCAGTTCATAAGTCACTGCATGCGTTTTAAGTGGTTCTTGAAACGTCAAGGATATATCGCCCTACTTTAGATATCTTCTATAGTATCTACTAAGATTTTTTGCACTCATTTTATTCTAAAGTGGTTCTAACATAACTGCCTGATATGTGGAGTATAGAACATATAACCACCTGCTTATGGAAGGAAACGTTAAAAGCTAGAAGTAATAACAGTTATGTGGGAGAAACAGACATAGCCAAATAAAAGAACATGTAATTACCCCAAGCTACACTGTGGAACATACATATTCCAGAATAAAACTATGAAACGTAGCTTCCCTTAAATATCCACAACAATATACGTTATTAGAAGTCCCTATTTCACATACTTTACTTCTTCGTTTACTTTTAGGTGTGCTTTTAACACTATAAATAGCACTGTGTATTTCCAATTAAGCATTTTCATTTATAATGGAATTAATGATTAATGACGGTGCAAATGAACGCGGATGATAATATTCACAGGCAGAAAATTTGTCAAATGAATAGAAGCCATTGCCTCCAAGCCATAATGGCAGTATTCCCTTTCGCTTTTAGTAACAAGCTCAACGCCTAGTGAGTAGGGGCCTATCGTTATGTTTGGCTTTTCCTTGAAGCTTCTTTGGCGCCCATCTGTGCCAATCCAGCAATAAGCAGACAGTTTCTTTCAAGCGTGACATACTTCTCTGAGCATTACAATTAACTATTTCTAAAGCCACTATCATATAAATTTGTGAAATCGGCCTTTTTATGTCCTAGAGCCCTATCTGCTATACAGTTATAGTTATTTTAAATAAGCTATGAAGCCAGCATGTATCACGTTAAGGGACAGCGATACATTTAAATGTAACAGAAAGTGGCATATTTTAAACAAAAATGTCGAGAAAAAGAAAACCTAATAATAACTATTGAAGGGCTTAATGAGCAGTTTATCTACTTCAAGAACCTACAGAATATTTTGCAAACGCCTCTTTCACAAATAAAGCCTCTTTCACAAATAAAATCTTGTAAAAAGAGAAGCTTCAACAAGTCTGAGAAATGAACACGTAGTCAGCTTTGCTAGCGGGAGCCCGAAATGATGCAAAGCAGAGAGGTACATTTTAAAGATAAAAGAGAAGGGTCGTAGCAGACCAAAGACAAAAGGTAGCCAGTGTTCCTAAAAGAAGAGCAGTGACAGTGCTGAACGCTTTGAAAAGTGTTTAGCAAAGAGGTAGCTTCAACAAGCGTTATTGTGTTATAGGATTACATGTTCATGGCCTGTTTCTTCTCAAAAGGACTGCTTTACACTCCTCCGTTCTTCGCACATGTTCTGAGGGGATTAACTGTGGGACAGTGGAACTTAATAATTTTTGCAAATAGACTTTCACACTCCCTTACTTAAGACGGGAAGTGTGGGCAGTTGTTGAAGAGTACTGGGAAAAGAAGCCACTGTCATTTAAAAGATATAATTTGCTCTATAAAATATCTGCATATTGAACTCTTTTTAAAAAATGGTTCAACTTTATTAGAGGAACCTATATTTATGTTTCTTAATATGGTCACATCATTCAGCGATGTGTCTTCTCTACTTCTCATTTTAAACAGAGGCAAGGAGGAATGAGATGTCGCAGAGAAAATAACGCTGAGAGTTTATACTGTCAATTAGAGCAAAATAATTTTCGGCACAGTGAAGTTATTACTATTAATTATTTTTATTCGTATTTGGGAGAATTGAGAATAAGTACTAAAGATCTATATTCAGTGGGTAATTTATTTGTTATTGTTGAAGATATGTCACAGATTGGAATCTAAGTTTATAGAATTTGTGTCGTTTCTTTCCAAAAATAATCCAGATAACTGAAAGTATTATTTCAACATGCGTAGTTAAAATTCCAGAAATTATTTGATAAATATAAGGACTGGCATATTTATAGTTCTGAAATTTTTCTGTTCAAATTTTCTTTCGTCCTTAAGTTCGGCTCAATTTACAGCATACACGAGGAAAAATATCAGCATATTCCAGTTCTTCTTTACATTTATTTAAAGACACCAACGTAGACTAAAATAACCTGAATGGTTACGGTTCTAAGCCTTGAACTGGTTACTTCAGTAACACTGGATAATATTTGCACTGTGTTGCAGTATAATGTAATGTTAAATATGGAAATACGCAACACATAATATAAGTGTGTGTGTGTGTGTGTGTGTGTGTGTGTGTGTGTGGAAACAATTTCCAATTATAGTTTACTATGTGGCACATATGGAACAGAATTTACTAACATTTCTCCACAATATGGGTAATTTTTTATTGTTGTAATTTTACAACACATTTCTCAAATGTGTCCAGGATCCATGGTGCTTAGAGCTACCCGACATTCGACTTTAAGGATAAGGGAAACCCCCAGAACAAACCTTATCGAACTTACCCTGACCGAGATTCGATCTCGGGACCTCTTGAACGTGAGGCAGACACGCTGCCATCTACGCTACCGAGGCGGGCACAATGTGGTAAAGGAGCATAATATCTCGCATAATGTACTTTTAAGTGGCGAATATAATTTATTGCAATAACAGAGGCCATAATTTTCCAGAATTTCGTTTCCAATGTTTTATCAATTATTCATAGCCATGGACAAAATTATCACTAAATAATGCTTATCTCTGCTGTTAATAATTTTATTTCTGGCATTTATCCAACAAATAAATTAGTTGTAGTAGTCTAATTGATTATTAATTTCACTGATATTTATGTGCAATTAAATCCCATCACAACATTTGGTTCAACAGTTTAGAAATAGTTTGTTAAAAATTAATAATAATATATAATAATATATAATAATAATATATAATAATAATATATAATAATAATAATAATAATAATAATAATAATAATAATAATAATAATAATAATAATAATAATAATAATAATAATATAAATAATAATAATAATATAAATAATAATATAAATAATAATATATATAATAATATAAATAATAATAATAATAATAATATAAATAATAATAATAATAATAATAATAATAATAATAATAATAATAATAATAATAATAATAATAATAATAATAATAATAATAATAATAATAATAATAATAATAATAATAATAATAATAATAATAATAATAATAATTATAAATAATAATAATAATAATAATAATAATAATAATAATTATAAATAATAATAATAATATAAATAATAATAATAATAATAATAATAATAATAATAATAATAATAATAATAATAATAATAATAATAATAATAATAATAATAATAATAATAATAATAATAATAATAACAATAATAACAATAATAACAATAATAACAATAATAACAATAATAACAATAATAACAATAATAACAATAATAACAATAATAACAATAATAACAATAATAACAATAATAACAATAACAACAATAACAACAATAACAACAATAACAACAATAACAACAATAACAACAATAACAACAATAACAACAATAACAACAATAACAACAATAACAACAACAACAACAACAACAACAACAACAACAACAACAACAACAACAACAACAACAACAACAACAACAACAACAACAACAACAACAATAATAATAATAATAATAATAATAATAATAATAATAATAATAATAATAATAATAAT
>CM060948.1:59469568-59497068 GCA_030765055.1 Mantis religiosa | reverse complement strand
AGAAAACCTTCACAAAATTGAATAATCTATCTGCGAGGGTTACGTAGAAACAAAAGTCTGATTTGCAGAAGTTTAGAACACTCTTTATTGCAGTAAAAAGACGTGAAATTGACAATCAGTTGTGTTAAAGGTCGGCTATGTGCTCCGCCGCACGTAAACAAATGAAAGAAATCACTGCGGTCCACTTCAAACGTCAACCAACACCAACTCCAATACTCAGACCTTAATACGAGTATCGATTGTAGCAAAAATGGCGCCGCTCGTGGCCCAACGTGTTTTGTTATGGTTACTTATATCTACAGAGTGAATGTGTGCTTGCTTTGAATATGTGCTTGCAGAATTAATCTAATTCACATTACAGTGGCAAATAGTGACTAATAGTTTAGTTTATAGTGAGTTTTTGATATAACATTGTGTTGTGAAAGTTTATGTAAATATATAAGTGTGAAATACTGTTGAAATGGGTCGTTCTTGCTGTGTACCTGGCTGCAAAACTAATTATGGTAGTGCACCGCATACGACAGTATTTAAATTTCCTAAAGAAAAATCTTTACGCGATAAGTGGATAAGAAATATACATCGGAAAGATTTTGAGGTTAATGACAAAAGTGTAATTTGTATTCTTCATTTTGAACAGCGTTTTGTAGTTAATGAAGACCTTTTTCCAGTAAATGATGGTGAACCAATTCGTGTCCCTCGAAAAGTACCAAAACTAACTGATGATGCCTACCCCACTATTTTTAAGAATCAGCCATCATATCACACAGAAAAGCTTAATCAGAAAAGACGAAATCCGGAAGATCGAAGGCAAGACATTTTGCAGAGGGATGAGGAGAATTTTAATAGTTGGTGTGCACAAGATGTTATTGTCAGTTTTGAGTCCTTAAAAACCCAAGTAGTGAGGAAAGATTTTAACCCCTTCATAATCATTATTAAAGAGGATTATATTCTTTTCGTTAACATTCAAGATGCCAGCTTTAGTGATGTTCCTTCACTTAATGTAAGTTTCAAAATATTTCACAACCTAAAAGTGAGTGTGTTTTGCAATGGTATGAGCCTACCAGTTGAAAATTTTAGATGGATTCTGCAGAGTGAGGGAACTGACACCTTCAAATGTGACCGATGGAGTAAACTGGACAATTTGGTGAGTTCTCTTAAATATTACAATGTAAGCAGCATGTCCTTACCAGGAAAAGTTAATATGTTTGTAAACAATATACAAGAAACGTTATTACTTGGTACGGAGGATGCAGGGATGTCCAGTAAGATAAAGCTTTGAACTCTTGGGGGGAGGAACCTTGAAAACTAGTATTCCTAACCCAGCTGATCCCTCAAAGCCATTATTTCTTCTTTTCGACAGTGTGCATTTACTAAAATGTATAAGAAATAACTGGTTAAACAGAGCTGATGGAACATTCATAATACCTGATTCTGACAAAACTATGACAGTTATTGCAAATATGTATAGCATTACTGAGGGACAAAGTACTTTGGAATACAACACAGTAGAAGCAAAATTTTCAGACTTAAGAGATTTGTTCCACTCTGAAAAGAATATGTTGTTAAAACTAGCTCCGAATTTGTCTAGAAAAGCTTTATATCCAAGTACTATTGAAAGGCAAAATGTTACTCTAGCTGCAAATATTTTTGACATTAAAAACGTAGTTGCACTAGAAATGTTGAAAAATGAAGGATTACCTGTATCTGATGGTACTATACAGTTTCTGAAATTAATTTCTAGGTGGTGGACCATTTGCAATGTCCAGCATCCTATGAAAGGGAAGTACATGAAATATGATAATGCAGATCCAGTTACTGGCCCTGATGATCATAAACTTGAATTCCTAGAAAATTTAAAAACTTACATTGAAATCTGGCATACACACAGTGATGGGAAATTAACAAATGAAACTTATTTAGCCCTTGTGCACACACTCACCACAATAGTACAATTATGCAAATACATTTTTAGTAAATACAAATGGTCATATATACTCACAGCAAAACTACAGACAGACAATTTGGAGGATAGATTTGGGGCCTATAGAAGGTTAAGTGGGAGTACATACAATGTTTGTGTGGAACAAGTTCTCGAGTCAGAAAGGAGACTCAAAGTTTTGAGTTTGCTAAAACTAAAATCTGCAACTTTAGGTGAATTTACTTTGAAAGATTTAGCAGTAACTTTCAGCCAAGAAAAAGAAGTGGTTATAGAAAACTTAGATCCACTACAGAGTGCACTGGATGAAGTACCATATATCCCTGTCCCTTTAGAAACGCAGCGGATATTAGTATGCATAGCCAGCTATGCTGGTATGAAAGTACTAGGAAGTGTGAAAAAAAAGAGAAATGTTTAGATTGCATGCAGATGCTGCAAACAAATGAAGATTTTAATCTGGACTGTGAAAAGGAACTGCTTTGTTACTTCTCAGAATTAAATAGAGGTGGTTTAAAATGTCCTTCGTCTTTTCTGATGTGCATGGCATGTGAAGTTTACAGGTTAGTTCAGGTACTGATTGGCAGCAGATATGAACCTGAATTTTTAAAACTAAAAAATCAGAGGGATGTTGTTGTAACATTGGGCATTCAACTTATTGAAAGTTCTCTAGATAATATAGATCATGTCTGCAAATGTGGGGAGCCTTTACTTGTCAAAGTGAAGAAATGTGTAAAAGTGCTGGCAAATATATTTATGAACAATTACACAAAGGTGTTAAATGACAAAAATGTGTCTAAAGACTTATCAAAGAAACTGCAAAATAGAGAAGCCAGAAGGAAAGCCACTGCTGAACTTGGTGACAAAGTGAAGAGACGGAAGGAGTTCAAACTTGGCAGCAAATAAATACTTCAGGTTAGCTTTTTTGTTTTCTTTATTTATTTAACTTTTGTTTCATTTAATCATGTTTTTCTCTACATTTTTTACTGTGCAAAGTGTTGAATGATTATGAGTTTTCATGCCGTAATGCCGGTTAACCTAAGTTTTGACGGTGGAAAATGCAGTCCTAGTCGTGATACTAAATAAAGTGATAAACACTTAGGATTTGTCATGCTACTTTTTATTTGCTATTACACGTTTTGTTTGAAAATACAAAGTGATAAATGCTTAGGAGCTATTCCTGTGTTTCTTAATATGTAATATATTACTTCCATTGTGTACTACTTTCGTACTTTGCGTAACCAGATTCCTTGGGCTTCGATGGGCGCCATCTTGGAATCTGTATTATGGTCTGAGAATTGTAGTTGGTGTTGCGTCAACTGTCGCAATAACCATCACACACTGCCGCTTCAAACACTTTGCCGGTATTTATACCTCCCAGTCATTGTTTCTGGAAAGCCGTAGCCCTTCCGAGAAATTTCTCGGAAACAAAAGACCGAGCGCTCTGGAACCTCTCTCTGCCTCTTTCAGTCCTGCCCACGCGCCCGGCTCCGGCTTGTCGCGGCAGCACAACAATGTCAGCGGTGACAATAAATTAGTGATTTTTTAAAATTAGGAAAACTAATACTGTTAAACTGCTTAGCAGAAGCTCTCCAAGTGCTCATATGATCATCTTAATTGTTCTGTGGAGACAAAGAAAGTGGAATACCTTATACCAACGTAGAGGATCATAAAGTCATCTAAAATTATTGGAAAGTAGAAGCTAACGATAAAATCTGGAACGGAGTTTTATTAACAATAGGAAAACTGCAGCTTCTCATTTTACTGTTTTACGAATTTTAGCAAATGTTGAAATTAACATTTATAATACTGTTTTCTCTAGGGTTTTCCCTCATCCTGATAGACAAATGTCGGGTAACTCTGAGCCCCATGGACCCCGGACTCATATGAGCATCATTTCACCCGTGTCACTCATCGTCCGATATGACTTAGCGTTGGAGGACGTAGAATGCAAAAAAAAAAAAAAAAAAAAAAAAAAAAGAATAAAAAACGGGGATACAATATGGTGCGTAGCTGCATCATTATCAGTAATATTCGTGCAAGAAGTAACTTTTACACATGGCGTCATATTTAAGTTGTACAACGGCTATATACTAGTATAGGAGAAACTGATCTCAAAAGTATTATTTTAAGATCCATCAGAACCTCAGTTTGTCTAAGTTTTAAAACTTACTTTAATTGTAAAGAGTTTATAGCATCACTTTTATGTCGTTTTGTAGTTTTTGTTTTCGTATATTTAATGTACGATTTCATGACAAGGTTTAATGTAAGATGTAGCATGTTTTTAAGCTGAAATAGATAACTTCCCTTCGCAATCAAATCAATGGATATTGTATTCCCTACTTATTTTTAGTTTGTGATCTTCCACAAAAATAGTATATTATCACATTTTGATTGAGCATTGATATTCCTAACTGATACATATCATACTATCATATTAGAAATCTCCAGTTTTAGTGAAATGCTAGGTAATGAAGCATTGTTAAGAATTTTGTTGCTCATTTAGTTGTTTTAATACCGAGATTCGAACTCCGGACCTCTTGAAAGTAAGGGTTTACCGGAGTTCGAATCTCGGACAGGGTGAGTCACCTGGATATGGTTTTTTCCGGGGTTTCCCTCATCCTTAAAAACGAATGTCGGATAACACTCAGCTCTATGGAACCTGGGCTCATATAAGCATCATTTCATCAATTCTATTCATCGTCAGATACGACTTAACGATGGAGTACGTAAATTACAAATAAACAAAAAACCTTTAAACTTCACATCATAACTCCCTTTAACCTGTAATTGAAAACAACAGCGAAGAAGGGGTCTATGGAAAAAGAAGGTAGGAGTTTCAATGCATGCAAGGCTACTGCAAATACAGGATTAGGCATATATTCTCTGATTTATGTGTCATTAGAAGCATTATCTGCAAGCTATTGCCATCTGACATATTTTTGTTTTCGGGCCAGTTATCGCTTAGAGCTCGAGGCATCAGGAATCGCGTAAGTTAATCGTCATAAGCATTTTAAATTGACAGAACTACAGTTGAAGTCTTTCCACATTTTTGCTCAAGCTTTCAACTAGCCCAGATCATTTCTCTACGGTAATAATCTAACGAAACATGACAACAAACAGTTCAATCAACATCAGTTGAGACATTGAGCTTATGATCGCTTTCATAATAGTTAAATATATTAACTTGCTGAAAAAAGTGATAATAATTGTCCAAATAATTTAAGAAATATTTCATTAGTACATGCACCAATAGGCAACCATGTTCATTTCTATACATATCCATATGGAGTTGCAAGAGAAGGCAAACAATATGCAGTTTATGTACATCCGAAATTCTCTAGGTGATGAAAGGAGAAACTACACACAAGATGAAAACATTGACAATGATACGAGTGACTGCAATAAATCAAAATAAGTTCATTAACTATAGGAAGATTTAATTCTACATCTAAGGCTAAGAATTAAGATACATGTCGTTAAACAAACTTATAATAAATAAAGTGTATATACTTCCTAATATGTTTCTAGTCTTAAATCCTCGGAGGATATTCTCTTTATCTCTTTAACCGATTTATTGCAAACCCAGACTGTAAGGCTAAAGTAATAATTTAATACATTTATGTTGTGTATCTTGAACTCTTACTGTCAATTCAATAGAGCATAACATTCTCAACTTACAGCTACTCCTATTAAGATAAAATGAAGTAAAACTTCAAGAAAGTAAGTTTACCCTGCTGTTGTTGATGGTAAACCTTGTTATGGTCCACGTAGAGCCACAACGTTGCCTTCTCAGCTGTCGAAAATAATTGGCAGTGGAACAGATCAGATAGATAAGCAATATGATATCCGAAAAGATATCTTCTTACCAATTACCAATGTTTCAGGGACATTGTTGTCTATCAGCTTCTCTTTGACTTGCCAAACAGAATGGATCTCTGTCTATATATAAAACAGTCATTTCATTTTTCAAAATCATGCACAGTGTCTGATGCTTTCACCTTCACTCAGAAACGCAATCCGCTTCTGTGGCCTGACATTCAAAAGATCCTAAGTTCAAATCTCGGTCAGGGTGAGTTATTTGACTGAGGATTTCCCGCGATTCTCCCTTACCCTGAAAGATGAATGTCGGGTGACTAAGCTATATGTACCCTGGGCTCATTTGAGCAACATTTCATTCATCGCCCGATATGACCTGTACTTGTACTGGGGAACGTTAACCTTCGTGTAGTCACGTAGTTTCTGCAAGTGCACAACTGGTCGTGGTCGTGGTTTTGGTAGCTTCTTAACACAATATATTCTCAACGGTCAGTTAGCTATAATATATTTTAGTGAGACAGTATTGTTGTTATTTGCGATTAAACTCAGTTGCGCACAGCTGGGCTAAATTTGTAGCACGCGCGATCACTCAGTTGTTGAAATGGCTGCTAAGAGAAATATTTGCCATATGGGACTTCCTGAGGACGATTTGCTAATTACACAGTGGCTTACTGAAGCTCTAAACGAAAGTGGCATTGAACTTGACTAAAATGATGAGGGAGATGAGGATCATGTTTCATGTGATTTGCATTACTCAGACACAGAGGAAGCCAATGATGAAAATGAATCATCTGATGTAGCAACAGATGGTGAACCAGATGATTATCATTATTATTTGGCTAAGGATAACTTTAAATGGAAAAAGGAACAACCCCCTCAAAATGTTAGGACAGGTTCGCACAAAATCCTTCTCCATCTTCCTTGACCAAAAGGCCAAGCTAAATTTGTTACATCTGAACTTGTACCTAAAGAACCTTTTCTGGATACCAATGTCATAAAATTGATAATCACTTGCATAAAAATTTACATAACTGAAATAAAACAGCAATATCAACGTGCTCGTGATGCCAGACTAACAGATGAGAGAGATTCAAGCACTCATTGGTACAAGTACTGTTTCTAACTGGTATATCGGGTAATAATGTAAAACAGAAAAAAACATGGGATAATACCAAAGGTTCTGGAGTCGAGATACCTACTTAGCAATGAGTCATCATAGGTATTTCTTCCTAATGAGCTGCCTTCGATTTGATGATGTTCATGATCATGGGATCCGGAAAGAAATTGACAAGTAATCACCTATCAGAGAACACTTTGAATTAATTATTCGGAAATTTCAAAGCGCATATACACCATGTGCATTTCTCTGCGACTCAGAAGTACAAGAAAATCAAACAACGATTGCTTCTTGAGACAATATCCTGCGAGCTCCTTAAGCTTCAAATATCAGGAAGAGCAGAACTGAAAGCTATATTAGTCTCCATAAGAAAACGTGTTGAGATTCTTCTTGGAATTCAAGAAGTCCCAGAATACAGGTCATATAGTGTGACCACAGGGTAGCAAAGTGTAGCAATCAAGAAGTGCAGAAAAGTCGAGGTCATGCCTATATGAGAAATTGCAGCAAATATCAAAGGAAGATTTGCAATGAACATTCCACCGCAGTGTGTAATGTATGACCAGAAGAGAAATTGTAACACAAAATAGTATGTTTCTTCTTCTGTCATAATTTGAGATTATGATAGAAATTTATACTGAGAGTGTTGGAGCAATGTAAATATTTAATGTATTCTATAACAGATATTGTTGTTTTAATTGTTATTAACTTAGTTAAAAAGATTCAGGACTTTAAAGGAACATTTTAAACGAGTTTACTGCACATTTTAGACGACAAATGTTATAACTTAATTTAATACCAAATTCAGTCAAAACGGTTAAAGAAACTCAATCTGAATATAAGTACACAATGTACAGAAATAACGTAATATTCCAGAAAGTTATTAAAACAATTATAAATAATGCATAAGGTAAATTTTATAAGAGCTACACATGCAGCCCCTGCGAAAACTCAGCTAAGAAAGCATCACGCGACTACTCGAGGTTTAAAACAACAACTTAAAAACAAAACAATTGCCTGTCAGCTTTCTTAGTTTACTAAACGTACTCACTTTGTAAAAAAAAAAAAAAAAAAAAAAAATATATGCACAGTTTACGCAAATTTCGGCTGCCAATGTTAAGATGTAGACTGGTGTAGAAGGTGTAGACTGTATCTTGAACAGTAAGCTTGTGAACGTTTCGCTGATTCTATGATATAGCATCTTCAGGGCCATATCATAGGGGTCTACACGGAATTATTGAACCAAAATAAACTCCTGTAAGGGTTTTGTTTAACATCAGTGCCATAATGCGTTCATTATATTTCAGCAGATTCAAAATTACGATTATTATTATCATTATCATTATCATCATCATCATTATCATTATTAATTTTCTATGATTGAGGTAATTGAATATCACTGAAGTTTTAAATATTAAATCACCGTTAATTGATGGAAATTAATCATTCCTTCACACTAGCCGTATATAGGCTAAGGTTTTGGATAGATAGATTCAACTTGAAAAATTCAATGCCATGGCCGGGATTTGAACCACGGTTCTACTGGTTTCCGTCCAGTCGCTCTTACCCATTGAGGTACCATGGCCAACTTGCGTCATGACATTAAATTCCCCAATTGACTCATATATATCACCGGAAAACCACTAGGGGATTAATTTCCATCAATTAACTTAAACAATAAGAGTTAAAGCGATGAAGCCTGGGACTCACATACTTACAGTAGTAAGTCGCCACAAACGGTGTATTTCGGATGCGAGATCCTCTAGTGGTTTACCGAGCAAATATATGCCAATTGCATAAGTTAATATCATGGCGGTAAGTTGGCCATGGTAGCTCAATGGGTAAGAGTGAGTGGACGGAAATCAGGAGATCCGTGGTTCAAATGCCGGCCTTGGCGTTGAACTTTGCATGTTGGCTCTATCTATCCAAAACCATAGCCTATATACGGCTAGTGTGAAGAAATGATTAACTTCAATCAATTAACGGTAATTTAATATTTATAAACTTCAAAGTTGTTGAACTACCTCAATAGTTAGCTCTATTAAATTACCGTGTTCAAAGCCTAAACTAGCAGGAGCGTTAACTGAAAATGAACTACTAGTGAAGAAGTGCGGTTCACAAGCACAAACTATACCAGATTCAGGCTTAGTTTAACGAGATTCCTCTTGCAGTAACTAGGCTTTAAGGCTGCCTGCTTTGCAATGATAAAAGAGGAATGCTACCTCGTCGTCTGCTGGCAACCAATCAAAAAGCTCTCTTCAGTGTGGATTGCTCCCTGCTGTTAACTTTCTTTACCACCAGGGTATATTTGAGTGTGTGTTATATTAGGATAAGGGTATACATACTCCGTCAAACCGAGGGCGCTAATGGCCAAACGAGCTGTACGCCCTTAGCCCAGCTTTGTAGTTTAATGCTTCGCAATAAAGGAAATAAACTGCAAAGTATAACTAGTCAAATGATTATTTTTAAGGAAAATAAGTGAATATTGTTTCTCAATGAAACCAACAAGCACAAGCGGTTACTTAGTAAGCCACCTGCTGAGATTTTAATTCAGAAACTAATGACAAGGGACCCGCTCATACTGTGCTGTGTTGCCTCAAAGCATTTCGAAATTTCACCCAGGTTTAAACAGTTAACATGTTAATACCCTGTAAATGAACCGATTGAATTGAATTAGGTACGGAGTGGATTCGGAACAGCGACCAGTCTTGATCTAGTGTACCTATGTCTCAAGTGGGGCATCCTTGGGAGGAAGGAGAGATGGTAACACTGAAAGAGACCACCAGAGGAGAGATAACGTGAAACAATAATGGGAATTACATGGAGGAACACGTAATTCGGCGTATTAAAGAAATTACCCAGCATTCGCCTGGCGACCGGGCAAACCCTCCGAAAAATCTCCATGGATCAGGTAGAAATCGAACCCAATTAAAATGAGTTCATTGTAACCCCCAGACCATAGTGATGAAGCAAGATTATTGCGGATGTGCTCAACGGTATAAGGAGTATATCGAATTTGAACGTGGAGAGCTTTGCATAAATCAGCTTGCTGTTCTTAAGATTAAATATAATTTGTGTTTTTGTAAAACTTGTAAATCCAACTTAAAAAATTATGTTCATATTATACACTGATTTTACGCAAAGCCTGCGCTCAGCAGTTGAGGCAGAGGGAAAAACCAGAGAAATATACATTTTCTGCTGCATGTTTACGTACTAATGCAATTTCAAAAATAAGTGAGGAGTAGCTCGCATTATTGCACTGACAGCCATTCTGTAGTATATAACTTTCGCTACATAATTACATTGTTACTAAACTCACAAACAAGCATACATTTGCCAGCTACATATTCTAATCAATATAACAAATAATATTGGTTGGTTGCTTGCTCTGTATCGTGTCGGAGCAGTAATGACACTGGAGTGTTCAGCTCATGAACCACGCACCTTCTCATTTCTATGCAAGATAATTGAAGATGGCGTCTTGCGTGCTATTGTGTGCCAGTTGTCTCCTGGCTTATCGGGGTTCCACGAGAACAAAGCCCTAAGGTGACAGCTACGCGACACATCTGCCTCTCGGCTTCCGTTTCACGTTTTTACCCCGGAACTCCCATCTCACGTCAGCCCAACTTCGGTTTCCTTTAACGCGCGGGCCGAAGCACAAACACCGAAAGCGCATATCGCTTTAAACCTCTGTACATAAATCCTGTATCATCTACATTAATATCGCCGACTCTTACAGAGGAACGTGTATTTAATTTTTGTGTGGCGTTTATAGAGAGCACAAAAGTACATTACGTTACCAAAAACTATTAGGAGACTCAAAAATCTGCTGTTGATGAATTCATGAGTGCCTATATAGTTCGTAAATCTGCAGATACCAGAGGCAAGCAAGTCAGTTTGTGTTTACATTTTAGCGGATATTTCCGCCTGCTGTTCTCGTATTAAAATGAAATATTGGAAATTATTAATTCAGGAGTTTATTCAATAGCAAATATCTATATATTTATACCAGTGTTTGAAAAATATGTAACGGCTATTTTATATGTTTCATATATTTGGGAACTTGTTCTGAATTGTTCTAGAACATGTGATTTGTATAAAACAGAATGTACAACTGGGTAGGCCACAGAATGACAACTTACGTAACAGTGTTCCTATTGGTTATTATAATGAGATGACATAATGTTGTGACGTGGACCAATGGAATAAAAGTAACTTAGATGTTTCTAGAAACCTCGTGTGCAGAGATATATGCAAATAGTTGTACCGTTACTCTGCATGAGATCGTCGAAGTGTAAAGACATGTTATCTGTGGTGCCGATCTGCAAGTCTACAGAATCTTAAACTGCAAGGATGCAGTATTTTTCATCTTATAAAAGGACAAACTTTTCAGAGTTTTAACACTTTGACAAGATATATTTATGGTTTTTGTGGAATAAATTCCAATATTTTTTAAAGCAGAGAAAAGCTGTTATTATTATCTCGCTCCGGGACTACGGCCAGAGAGAGAGAGAGAGAGAGAGAGAGAGAGAGAGAGAGAGAGAGAGAGAGAGAGAGAGAGAGAGAGAGAGAGAGAGAGAGAGATACAGCGAGAGAGGCAAGACTCTTTGCTCCAGAGCGACGAGGCATACAACTACAAGAATTTCTCAAGATGAACAGAAAAGGTGAGAATAAGTGACCATCTTCCAACCCCTGCACCAAATTATTGTGTTCCAAATGTATCATGGGAAAACCCTTGAAAACACGGCCGGCGTCTTGTTCGGTATAAGAATCGGGCTGTATGGCCGTGGTCCACTGGATTTCTTCTTCTTCTTCTTCTTCTTCTTCTTCTTCTTCTTCTTCTTCTTCTTCTTCTTCTTTGTTTTGTAATTTACGTCCTCCAACATTAAGTCATACCGGACGATGAATGGAATGGGTGAAATGATGCTCAAATGAGTCCGGGGTCCATGGAGCTTAGAGCTGCCCGACATTCGTCTTTCAGGATAAGGTAAAACACCGGAAAACCTTATCCAAGTAACTCACCCTGGCCAAGTTTCGAACCCGGGACCTCTTGAACGTGAGGCAGACAGGCTACGACCATGCTACCGAGGCGGGCGGATTTCTTCATCACTCTCCCAGACGTAGCTACGAAGAGTACAAGGAGGACTTTTCTACGCCACCGATGATGCTTGCCGCAGATGTAAGCGAAACGTCTGGGAGAGTGATGAAGAAACGCAGTGGACCACGGCCTTACAGCCCGGAATCTTCTACTAAACATTTTGTTATTTTTTCTTCACTAGTTTGCTGAGCGTTTGACTACAACCTTTCGACTCACATTACACAAGATAGAAATAAGTCATTGGCATGCGTTTTTAGAATATAATAGAACTCTCTCTCTCTCAATTCCTTTCTAGGTAGATAACTATTGAGGTGCATGCATTGATCTAGCCACTGTTTTATGCATAAAAATCTGCATTTCGTCAGCATTCTATGACTTTCATGCAATAGTCGAACAGAAGAATTGTAGGTTGAAACGGTATTTTGGGGCTGATTGTTGGTAATGAATTTTGACTTCAGAAGGGAAAGGGATGATTATTAATCGTGTAAGAATTGTATGTGATTTGTTTATTGAACGTTATGGTCAGGTTGTGGGGGTGTTGGAACATTTATGTGATGGGTAAGTGAGAATGTTTGAACGGTGTATGAAAAGGAAGGAAGATAAATATACAGTAGGCAATGCAGACGTTAAATGTAATGAAATAGTTGGTTGTTAAGGGCAACAGTAAGAAAAATCAATAGTTCCTAGAGGGAATGAGATTAGTAGAAGGTTGGATATTGTAGACGTAAGATGTCTACAGAGATAAGTGAAAAAGGATTTGAAATCTTCTTCTGCATTTAGATTCCGAACAGTTCGGACCTGTTTGCAGAAACATTGCGGTGCATTATATAATGTGAAGGCATCTTTCAAAGTTGCAAGAACAAGCAATGTTAACTTTGATGAACATATTTATTTATTCAATTTTAAAAAGAATGCTTTAAAAATAATTTATGTAAAAATGAAATAATTTTAAGAGAAAAAGAGAACTGTCGTGCATAACATCTTGTATCCTCTCTCCACTGCAACTACCATCCTGGAGATAACCCTAATCCTTGAGCAGCCGAGGAATTTCGAATAAATATACCAGAATTCTTCATGATCATCACCAAAGTGATGGTAATTAATCATGTATCATCCCTGGCGCCTTTTACGTAAAATTCTGCTAAAAGGTCTTGATCTCATTACAGGGTAATCAATACCTAAGTTCTATAATAAAGATATATAAAAGATTGATACTTTTCGTCCTCTGTCCAGTAATTTCCTATCAAATTAAGAAAGAAGAAGAACTGAATACAAAATTAGTTAAAAAGGTAATATATGCTCAGGCTTTCACTGCCGGCATGGGTCCAAGAGAACATAGTTTCCGGACTTGAAGGCCGCAGACAATCGATAAATTATCAAGTGAAGGTGCCCAATTGTACTATAAGCGTAACGTTTTATTGAAAAATGTGTAAGCTTTAGTTTATCTGCTACAAACATAATTATTATAATTTTAAACATGAAAAGAAAGAACTCAAACTGTCAGTCAAATCAACTTATAACAGCATTGATGTTTCCTCTGATCAGGCAAAAGCCTTGCAGTCACCACTTTGATATGTCAGTTTGGTGAATAGTTTGCTAAAATAAGCTACGATTTCTTACCTAAGACTTCGTTATCGCGGTTTTCAAATTTGTATTTGAGCTTCCTGGTCATATCAACAATGCTAATGTACCAAAATGTATGCTGAAAAGCTGTTTACATGTCAGTATTTTTATGATATTAATCTGTACAGTTCCATTACTTTTCACTACAATGACTGACATCTGACAAGCACTATTATACATCCTGTACAAATATATGAAATTGCTGACCCAAGATTTACTCGCAGACTCAGGTCCCCTGGCTAATAGCCTTTGATTTTCCTGAGTAACTTATGTCATTTCTTCAGGACCTTCGTTTCTTTTACCATAATCCACTTTTCTCTTAACATATATAAGTATTCTTCCATACATTTATTTTTCTTTGCACTCATCCCTGTTAGCATGCCTAATGCCAATACGTCTTTGCTCACGCTGTCCCACTTCTTATCCCATATTTTTCTCCTACATTCTTTTAACTCCTTAGTGCTCTCTTCACCTCCACAAAATTCACATATCCCTGCCTCATTACTTCTCAACCCATTTAGATATATTATTCCTACTCTTATCTATGCTATGCCTTCCCTTCCAATTTTGTCACATTCATCTATATAATGTCACCTAATTATCGGAAGGCCCGACCAGCTAGCAGCCGGGTAGGCGACAGAAGGCATTCAGACCACGCCTACCCATTTATCTTGTAGCGCTAACGAGGGGGATGGTTGGAAAGATATCACAAGCCATCTCTTTCCCCCTCACTACGTCTGGAACAGTCGGGAATATTCACTGAACCGCGAGACTTCCAGAAACGGCGATCTTCCTTATATAAGACCTGCAGTGGACGAGTTCAGTTGAGTTCTCGGCGAGCAGCCGTAGGAGCACCGTGCTACTGAACGGACAGGAAGACTGTGTACGTGTATCAGAGGAGTTGTACGTAATTGTGAGTGTAGAGTGGAACTGTGACAGACGAACTGGCGAATTTTAATTGTGCGCGCTACGTAATTCTGTGTAATCGGCAAGTGTTCCAACTGTAATTCGGTGGAAATAAAGAACATTTTGAGTTTGTGCAATTGGACTTTTAATTTCACGAACCCACAAAGTCACAATATTTTTCCCTATCCCCATATGTCTATAATTGCTTATAAAATTTCAAAGATTTATTTTCCTCTGTACTTTCCCAAATCGCCCGTCTATATATATAGTACCCTGGTTCTCACTTCCATCCACTATGATTTAACTCCTCTGCTCTCCATAAATCTCCCATGCCTATCTTCGGTACCATTCTTTCCAATTCCGTCCACCAAATATTAGTGTTCTTAATACTTTTCTGTTGCTTCATGCACAGATTCAATAATTCCCCTTTCTGTCCTATAATACAATTATACCAGAATTAGATGTCAGTAAATGGATCTACCGGATCTAAAAATTAAATTTCATCTACAGGTGTCAAACTCTTACCCGTAACTGTTACCGTATTACTAAACCGGTTGTAGGTACCATTCAGGCTGCCCGACTGTTCACTATTGAACAAATTGGCAGGTGTACATGTAATGCTTGTGCTCAACATCCTATTCCCATAGGAAAGCCTTCACTTTATGCAAACTGGTATTTGAATACAGTATCTTGTTTGCATACAATAAGTTATTTTTCTTTATTTATTCCCAAGTAGGCTCTCATTAGCTAAAACGCGAATAGGAGATTTTGAATACTCTCCAATACAACAGATACTACTCACTAACTCATCTTGCCAACAACAAACGCTTATCGAAAGCACTCATGAACAAATAGAGAACGGATGAAAGCATCTAGCATTATATGTCGGGGCGAAATAAGTTGGCAGCAGCACAAACATGTGGAAACCGCACAATAAACAAAATCGCCACTGCAACAAAGAACTGGAATCAATACCCTATAGGGGAGGAATAAGCGGTTGTTTCCAAACAGCGCTGTGTAATCCAATAACCATTTGTTAAAGGTCGTCCAACCGACGATGGGAAACAAATTGAGCATATCAATCGATATATCGCATTAGTTACATCAATACCCTATCATTTTATTGTTTCCCTTCCCGTTTATTACACTATTAATTTATTGAATTACCTGCCTTCTCTGAAATCTCCTTTTTTAGCCAGAAAGCTTAGCAATTCAAATATACCACAAACACTAATGCATATTAAAACCTGCAGTGTTTCGATTTCAGCCCATATTTTATGCAATCAATTAGTTAGATAGTGTATCTGTCAGCGAGGTATGCGTGCCTTTGAACAGCTTAATGACTCTAAGCATACCTGATAAAATTGGAATTGAAAAATACCCACAAGAATGGCAAATGATTCCATGGCAATTATGTTTGTCGTCGGCATTTGAAAAGTGTTGGTAAACCATTCAAATATTGTAACACGAAATAATATAAAAGCAGATCCACATTAACACTGACAGTAAAGGCGCCAAATTTAAATGTGGAAACGTGCTGCTTGATAACGCTGATCTGAACTGTCTTTGTCACAAAACATTCAAAAGCTGATGTCTAAAGGAAAGCGGAAATGCTTATATAGAACTGTATTAATTTAGATACCTAACGCTTAATTTAAAACTCTCTGCACGTTTCAGTTATCACCGATTAAGGAACTAATCAACGAACATTCTCAAAGAAAGCGTTTTTCTCAAATGAGATGAATTCAACCGCGTGTCTTATAATATGATTATGGAAGAATAACTAACCTCAGGTTCCTTGTGGCCAATCTTGTATACGATCTGGTACACATAAGTGTGTTGCACTTGCACTGTTTCAGAAGGTTTCTTCACGTTTAAAGAGATATGGCTCAGAGAAGTCTGCTGTTGATACTAGTGCCTTTGAATTAAGTATATGATATGGTCCATATTTAATGCTAATTTAGAAGATAACATTAAATTTGTGTTTACCTTGGAATATTTGTTTTTACTTCTAACATCAATGTCATTCGAAGCCGTATGTCACGACAAACTAAGAAGTACAAATAGAACGAGATTGGAAAAGCTCTATTGCAGTTAGATTACCAAAATGTGAATAATGTGAATTGAATTGGACATTAGTCGGCGGTAGAATACATATGATCATAAAACCAAATATTGAAGGTTATTTATATATTCTCAACAAAGAGTATACTAGTTTACAATGAAATGTTTCTGGTCTTACTGTTTTTTTTTTTAATTCACGCCCATTAACTTTTTAAGTCATATAGGACGATGAATGGAAGAATGGGTGAAATGATGCTCAAATGGGCCCAGGGTCCATGGAGCTTAGAGTTTCCCGACATTCCTCTTTTTTAGGATAAGGGAAACACCCAGAAAAACCTTATCCAGGTAACTCACCCTAACCGAGATTCGACTCGGGACCTCTTGAACGTGAGACAGACATGCTACCCTCTACGCTACCGAGGCGGGCTCCTACTCACTTTGCAGAAACTGCCTGCTATATTTAAAATTCAATGTCAACCTTACATATCCTTCAGCTACATCTCATAGGTTTAAGTAAGCAACACCCGCATAGGTAATTCCTTGCGAACCACGCGATAAACAATGGAAACTTTTTCAGAATTCTAAAGTGATTTTAATGTATATATGTTAATTTTAATTTTCACCTTCTCTAAAGTTAAACTTCCCACAATTTCCAAACTGTGAAATAAAGTCCTCAGATTTAATGGAATTTGAAGGCTCATTCACATAGTAAATGTAAGCTAAAATATGTTATTTATTTAAGTCTAGCTTTTAAGCTGACATTAAACCATATCCTAGTTTCAAAATATAATTTTATAAATACCTATATTTCATTCGTTTTAAGAAACACCTATTCGCAGGATCTGAAATATCATCCAAAGATATTAGTTGAATATAAAGCATAGAGAGGAAATATTTAATGAAAATACGTCGAAAATAGTAATACTTATTACTATGAAGACGTTTTAAAATCATCCGCTTAGACAAGTTTTAAAGATGTAATGTTAAAGCATTATATTTCACATGTTGTGTTGCACATGATGCACCTTCCTTCGTTAACGTCAAATACACCAAAGTCAGCCACACATCTTCAAAACAATAAAAAAATTTCATATGAACATGGGCATGAAAGTAGTTTGTTATATCGTTACTAAGGGGTTTTCCCCTTTGTTCGGAATAATAATAGATAATTAATTGAATCTAATTTTTTTAGCTGACTGTTTGATTGTCTCTATTTTGTTGTTTATTGTAGAGCACGAAGGGTATATACTCTGTGAGTGAACAGATTATATGCACAGCATGTATAGAATTGCAGATGGAAATGTATCACGAACATGTAAGGTTTATGCAGAAAAACACGCCGACCGGCAGTTAACCTTGTTTACGAAGATTCTCCCCGATAGTGGCTCACTGGAGAGAGGTGCCTGGAGACCAAGAAAGGTACAAAACTCCCCGTGATGTGGAGTGAACCCACCAGACGCATTATATTAGTCACATCACTATCTGGAGCATGTTCTGCACGCTTAAGCGGGTACAAGAATTGAGTCAAGAGGAATCTTCTGCCACAGCATGTTCCAGATTTGTGCTTTGTTCATGAATTTCTTAGCACCCACCTGGTTCACTAATGAGGCTGAGTTTACTTGTCAGGTATCTTCACGTTTCGCAATACTCACAACGTTCTCATGAAAACCCCCATGAAGTACGACAGTGCAAACATTAACAGAGCTTCTACCTAAACTTTAGGAGTGAAAACATTCATGAATACATTATTGGTCCGCATTTCTGTCCTACGGATTTAAATGCCGAGATGTTTCTAGAATTTCTTAGCACTGAGTTGAATCATTTAATTAACGGTGTGCCTCTGGAAGCTATGATCTCCAGTATCAAATGCAAAATAATTAAACGACTGTATAAACCTAGAGAGCACAGCATTCACTGTTCTTCAAAACAAAGAAACATATAAGAGAACTACAGTATACTTAGCTCATTGCATCCATTTATCAGCGACAGTAAGCATCTTGTTGTACCAGTGATTAAGATGTTCCAAAAATGCTTAACTTCTATGTAAGTCCTCTTCACCCACAAAGACAAGATGAAATAGTACAAGATAAGCTAAACACATATTTCTAACAAAGCAATCAGAGTTAAATATGAACATAACCTGTTTTCTGAATGATTCTGGACTTTCTGAAAAGAGATGTGTCCACGGTTATGGTTTTAACTTACAATTAAATAAGTTCCACACCTAGCCCATACTGCGAGGCAATACAACGAAGTTCAGTTGAAAATCGATTACGATAAAAACTTAATGACAAAGAAACGAGAATGTTGCTTGATTGTATTTGAGAAAATAAAAACAAACTATCCTGTCAAATGCAAAATCCTGCATATTCTGCACTACAGGTCAGGGTAAATAGGTTGAATTAACAGTAAAGTACACACTTATGTTTGCTGCCAAATTGACAGAATCAGCAAAACGATATTTACAGCCCAATTTTTAATCAGCTCACCCAAGTGGATTTATACTTAAGGTAGTTTTACCAGGTTCACACCTGTAAATAAAGCTCCATAAATTTAACAATCTGCTTGTCATGTGTCGTTTAACCTGAAGGTCAAATCGCATGAAACTAATCTTCGGACACTGGAAGAACTTAAGTGGCATCTTCACCAGAAGATACATAAGGTTACATAGACCAAAATAAATCATGTAAGTATGATTGGTAGCGAATGCAACAAGTATTGAACTCAGGCAGATCAAGATTGTCAACATGCATTATTAGATTTTATATGCTATTTTAAAAAGATCTGGGCAGGGTATACGCTTTGGCAGAGGTGTCAACAATCACAAAATAATGAATGAGCAAGACAACCACAAATAAAATCACGGAATGGGGAATGGGAACGGGAATGAGATTACTGAATAGGAATATAATAAGGGCAAACATTAATTTAAGCAAAAATTTAAAGCCAGGGTAAAGCAAATATCATGTGAATTATATATTAAACAAATTGAACTAACGCTAAAATGGGTATGCACCCTAATCGTTCACAGAAAAACACAAAAATTTGAAGTTTGGAACATGACTTGCAAAGGTCACCCAGCAACTCGTTAAGTGTACCTAAGAACAAAGGGATGTGTTTCTGCGAAGGACAGTCCTACAAGTTGGTAAAATAGTGTTGGGAAATACCAAAACTCAATGACATGGAAGGACAATCAATCATGTGGTAATAATATGGCAATGACAGGTAACAGGAGAAAGGACTATATAAAATCATAACGTCCAATGAACACAAGAAAATGTTAATGCTGGAAGCTAGTAAAACATTCAGAATTAACATGGCCAACGAATGGGTTACTTAATCTAAAAAGTGGGTGTCGCTTAGAAAGTTATGTAGACTGATAGCGCGCTCTGAGAACAAGTGAAACGGGCACTTCTTGTTGTGAACTGGTGTAGGAAATATGTAATCCATGTTGCTTTTAGTGAGAGACGCGCAACTTAGGAATTTTAGAACAGCGACAAAGTATATTGTTGCCAGGCATTGTTGAGCTGCTGTCGGGCACTGCGCGGGCAGTAAACAGAAGAGACAGATAGAGTGGCCAGCGCGCGGGCGCAGCGCTAATCACTTGCCGAGAGAGAGAGAGAGAGAGAGAGAGAGAGAGAGAGAGAGAGAGAGAGAGAGAGAGAGAGAGAGAGAGAGAGAGAGAGAGAGAGAGAGAGAGAGAGAGAGAGAGAGAGAGAGAGAGCAACAGAGGGAGAAAGGGACAGAGATAGTCTGAACTATCCCACTGCACCATTAAAGGCCGTGAAGCTTCAGCAGCTTTCGAGAAACTTTGGTAGCCTTCGAGAAACAGCGGCTCCGGTATATATGCGACAGTGGGAGTTGTCGTGAGTCAGTCGGCAGGGAGCTACTAGGAGTTGCAGTTGCGAGCCAGTGAGCTGTTTATTGTATGGGTATTTGAACTGTACCGATTCGAGTCCAGAACTGATGATCGTGTAGTGATTTGAAGGAGAATTCTTTTGTATTTTTTACGTGTAGTGAAGCCACGAGAGACTGTGTCGGTGTATGTTACGTCATTTTAGAGCCTGAAAGGGGTGTAAAAACTGTATTTTTATGGAAATAAGGAGCATTTTGAATTTCTGCAAACTAGACTTATAATTTTAGGAACCCACAAAGCCACAATATTTATACAATCAAACGTGGTGATTTTCGTGAGCAACCGATCATGAGTTTCCTTTTTTCGTGGTGTTCAAGCCTGGGTCTTGAATTGAAAGAGTTCCATGGAACAGAGTATTACTTTGTACAGTGTGGATTCTTCATTAATAAAAGGGCACACAGAAAGGCCTGTTTTCATTAAGCTTCATGCACACTTCCCTGAAGGGGACACCTTAATTTCCACGAAAACTATTCCTGGCAGGCCGAATTAAAATTCTGCAATCGCAATTGAGATTCCTAGATATTCACATGCAGATCAAATACGCACTACAAGTGAAGCCCTATTCTCCGCAAAAATCTGTGGAAAATAAAATTAAGATAATATTACAGCGTCATTTCTGAATTGTTTATAATGTGGCTGAAGGTAACTAATGCAATAAATGCATCAGCTGGCGGAAGCAGGAAGGTCATTCACAGAGCAAACAGGTAAGAAAAAGCTGAATCTATTGTAATCAGCTTATCTACTTCAAATCAAATAAAGAAAGCGGTTGATTTGATACTAAAACTGCAAATATTATCTACTACTTGTGTCATCTAACGCCCACTAGCTTTCAGTTATATCCGAAACTAACATGGAAGTCACTGACATTTAAGCAAGAACTACCTAATATGTTATATAACGTAAGAAAAGACATTTGGTCCAATTGGAGCGTACTATTGCAGCGGGGAGCAAAGTTCGTAAGGAGAACATTGATATGGGCTAAGGGCAACCTCATTTACCTACTTTGCACACCAAGATTTGAGCAGGGCCTGCTCAGATTGCAACGAGCATGGTTGTACCTCATTGGCGTTTTTCGTGTTCTTGTGAAACCCCAACGAAAGAAGACGTCATCTGCAGTTCCTCAACAGAATGAACAGTAGCTCAAATTTATCCCAAATTCGACTTCAAGTATATTTTTAAGCATAAATACGAGAAAGTGGTTTACTTACCGATTCTCTGCTTGAGATGGGTTAGGATTACCTTGTCATTGTTTATTTAGCATAAAAATGTTAAACATTATAATATATAATTATGTTAATGAGTTGCATAATACAATGATAAATAAGGAGGTTACCATTGCGGAGATAGAGTTGGCAATTATTTCGAAGATAATCTTGCATTCAACTTAGAACAGCGATCATCTTGGTAAGCATTTGGTTTTTAACTTCCCTTCTGGTGACATCGCACGTAGTGGTAAAGTCACATCGAAACGAAGGCGTGTCCGTGAACGATAACACACCGGACGACCGTGTTACATCAGATAAAAATGCGAAGAGGACCAGAATGGCCTTCGCCCGCAGTACTAAAATTATTATAGCGGACCCTTTGAGAACTCATAATTTCAACAATTAGAGTCTGGAAGTTGTTAAAAAAGCGTGTAACAGTTACCTGCTAGCGTACATGACATGGAAGATTGTTGCATCTTTTAGATAAGCTGCATCAGGCATGATGTTACTGTTCCCAAAACTAGATTACCGGCTTTGCATGTATACCTCGCCACAAACGGATCCCAGTTGGTGCTCCTATAGTTTGGGTTAGTGACAAGAAACACAGTTTTCCTTTACGTTACAATTGCAAATAGTTTTTCGCAAAAGGAAAATAAAGCAACTTCATATCCTCTACTGCAAAATATACCCTCCCTAATTTGTTCCCTAGGTTGTCATATTTGCACAAATTCTTGAGTGCATTAATCTCGTTGAATTTAAAACTATTATTAATTTTGTTCAACGGCTGCTGTTTCTAAAATGGAGCTAGGCTACCTAAGATGTTTGTGAGCAGAAGTGATAACCAAACAGGTAGTATATCGCTATTGAGAGCACTGTTGGAACCTGTGGTTATTGATGAGAAATTTGTTTTCAATATTTCATAGCAGATTAAATTGTCTCCCAGAAGAAAATGACTTAGTCCATATGTATTCTGCTTTATTCTCGGCAAATACGCCATAGCAGGATGTCGGAAACCTATTTCTGACATATCAAAAGGTTGTTTTTGTTAATTGTAAGTCAAACTGGGATCAGTAACCCATATTGTTTGCAAAACTTGCTAGAAGGTTTTGCGGTAATGTAGAAAATGAGAAAGAGGAGCTGCTTCAAATTTGGTATACCAATATTTTGCAGGGAACAAAAAGACCTTCGTAGTAATTGTTACTTTTTCCTTGTCAACGTCTAAGATATATTACGAAATAATGAAACCATGTGGCTTTGTATTCAGCAGAAGCACCTGTGGAACGTAAAAAGTATGCACTCGCTCCATCTGTCAAATCTATCATCACAATTTTAACCAATGAGAAATGTAGGATATTTGATATAGATATAATATAGGGATATTGTCAAGAGAGATTCTGGTTTCAGAGGAACTTCACCATGTGCTTAACGTTTCAATAAACATGGAATAAATGACAGTCACAGATCTCAACATCTCTAAGAATTCTTACTAATTACGTGCTTCCAGTTTGAGGGAAATTAATTTCCTGCAATGTGAAGCAGATATTACGTTTTAACGCAAATTATAAATTAATTTTCTACAGTTATTTTCTAAAGACAACTCTACATTCTGCAATAATGTTATAGGTCTCAACGCGCGATAAGCAATACATAGATGTTTAAAGTGTTGAAGTACACTAAATTATCCGGCGCTGGAGCACGATAATAACGGGGTTATAACCTGCTGTCTGACCGTTGCGTCCTCCACCTCCATCGGGTGCCATGAGTGAAATGTGATATTGAGAGGTGGAATGTGTTAGCTCCCCAAGTCCCTCCCAGCTGGTGAACGAGACTCTCACAATCAGGGATGCTTTCCATCTAGGAGCTCCTCAATTGGACACTCCAGGGACCTAACGACACTGAGTGCATCCCTGATCACATCTCCCAGCGGGAGAAAATCCCTATGTAGGTATACAGAATTGAGCCTGAGCCTTAACTTAATAATCATCTGCGATACCATGTGCTAAAATAACGTCCTATATCATGGAAAGTGGGGTACAAAATAAGCAAAGGGGCACTTGTTTCAATATTTTACTAATTATACTGGGTACCAGAACATGACAATGTAACGTTTATCCAAATAATATTGTAAATACACTCATAAGCGAATTAAATGACAAACTAGATGACAGTTTTCCAAGCTCTTCTTGTAGCACTTATTGCCCAAACGCCACAAATAGTTTTATATCGAACGAAATTATAGGAAATAAACGTCAAGTACACGAAGCACCTCTGTCAAAACTTAATTCAGCATTTTGGAACCTATCTGTATCCTATGTTTACGTGAAAAGACAAAACTTTTGTACAGGTTACAAATTATCAAAATTATTTGATGATTACCGCATTACGTTAAGATTAATCTAGAACAAATTAAAACACACCAATTCCTTTCGCAAATCATAGCACAGCTATTAACAGATAGCATTCATTCTACTATTTACTGACATTCAGACGGTCCCGTCAGAAGTTGCAAAAAATCCAATTACGGCATCCGACCAGCACCGACACCATCGCTGCTAGTGAAGTGGTAGCTTTGCTGCCTGCAGAGCGGAAGACTAGTGATGAATAAACTCTCCTTTTCGCCTGTTCTACCAGCTGGGTCATTGGTTTGAGCGAATTTAACCGCTAGTGTCTCCCTTGTACGCGATTTACCCCATCCGTTTTGCTGTGAGGCATCCAACTTACTGGTGGTGTATTGCCCCAGAGTAATCGAAGTAAAGTTACAGAAGCAGAGGGGTTATTGTGGAGAGATCATGTAAACATTAAGACTATTAGCTCTGTTTTCTTCATATGCATCACAGAAGCAATGCATTTTTGTATTTAGCATCACTTGGTTAAACAGTTTCCGAAGCTTAATTGACACCCTAGCTCTTGTTCTGACTTGTAGTTGTCATTCATAACAGGTCAGCGCGACTGTTTTATTAAGACATTTTTAGTAATTTTTCAATGCACCTACAATTGCATTTTACCCTACTCTGCCATTAGCGTGGATAATTCCATCAATAGGAACCTTGATTTTTTTCATTTACACGAATAGACCTACTGTGAGAAAATGTTTTCCCATATCTATTCAGAATTTATTTCTTCTGTGTATCACTCATCACGAGGAATTGTGTTTAAATATTTAGTAAGAAACTTTCACCTGATAAAGGACTATTCACCTTATCAAGAAGAATTGCAATGGAAGTAAATGCTTTACACAATTCTGCTTAAATTTTTAATCTTTAAGTATGCTAGAAGGAGCGGATGCTGTTGACTCTCGTATAAGAGGTTACCTCGACGAAGCATAGGAAGCAGCGGCTACGTGACAGATATTCTACTACCTGGAAAAATTGACCTCCACTATCCTATTTGGCAGAAGGCTGGCAAAATGGTGCTTTTCCATCAATGTATCACTAGCCACAAATCATAATACATGGTGTCAACAAAATATTAGCAAATGCTGTCAATAAACCTCAGTATATAATTAAGAACATTTAATTCGATTGTGACTTTGAAAATAAGAAACAGCAATTATTAAAGTATGTTACTTAATTCATATAGCAATGTAAAATATTTTAAATCAACGGATTGGATTATGGCAGAGTGAAATGATTATGAAGAACAAGAAATAACTTATAACAAATGAATTTGTATATGTGGTATTCCTGTGAGCAAACCGAGGTATGTCAATATTCCTTAAAAATTCTTGGGACTACTTGTTATTCTTTTTCAGTATGCATTACTTATTGATTATGAGGAAATTTTTTCACTACACAAAACTACTGCATAGTGCACAATAGTAGGTCAAAAGCTTCCGCGTTATAGTTACACATTTTCCATACTTGCCTTAAAAGAAGGAATTCCCAGATAATAAGATACGTTCTGCAGGTGCTCATGGATTTGAGATGTAATACACAAAAGACAATGTAATCTTGAATATGGGTGCTGAATTTCCTTAAGCAGTGGTGATGATTGTAGTAGAACTGTAGTAAGAGGACAGTAATAGTGATAGTGTCAATTCTTCTTTTGTTAGGCATGGGAAAATTTTAGAAAGACCCATCGGGAGAGTTGAATTCTCACGGTTACTCTATACGTTCGTCCTAACCTTTAGCTTTGAGAATGGAAGTAATCATTCTGTCAATAGTGCGCAAAATAATCTCCGTGGACTCTAGCATAAGCGACAGGACATTACTCAAAGTTGCAGCCTGACCAAGGCGGACGTGACAGGATGGTAAAACATATGCTCCGGAATGGTGGTGGTGGCGCCGGCGGCGGCGTCGGTGGCGGTGATTGCCCTGTAGCAGCACCAGCAGCGGTGGCGGCGGATGCAGCGGCAGCAGCAGGACAAGCAGCTCTTTCGATGCTCGCATGCTTGGCTTAAAATGTAGGATTTTGTAAATTACTTCTATCAAATATTGATACATAAATTATATTTAGTTAAATGTATATAAATGGAAAGGGGAATGAAAGTTTCAAGTATGCTTTCCAACGGTGAAATGAAAACAAAACAGGGCTGTGTCTTTCTGTTGTGACTATGACTCAAACAAAGGCTTGACTGATCAGTAAAACTTAGCCATTCAGGGTTTCACCATTCATGGTATTTGTTGCTGTATTTTAATATTAGATCAAGGATTAATAGAATATGTTCGAGACCGACATAAAGTTGTATATTTAGAAATTAGAAGCACAAATCCGCAGATAAATTTAGCAACGCAGTCATTCTGTTGACACATTGAATTAGTTAGTCCAACACATTGGAAACATGTTATAAAGACCGTTAGTTTATGACATGCATTGCACATCTATTGTATAACGTAATGCGATCATCAAAATGAAGCCTTGGTAAAATTTAATCAGCTCAAAATGTTTCAAAACGGATTGTGTGGAAGAGTGCATCGTGTGGTGAATAGAAATAATAACTGATATCATATCCAAGAGACCTGAAAAGAAACGTTAAATCTATAGAGCACATCGCTTCAAAGCCAAGTTAACAAGCTTACCTCTGAACTCTCGCTGGTATTTTTGATAATGAGTTCGATGGAACCTGGCGGGGCATGTTAAGCTGTAGAGCACGTGAGCTTTCCTTGTTTGAGCTGTGAAATCTGGGAACAGTAATGCTCTGTTTTTCGATCGTCATAAACGGCACATATACTTGCTTACCCAAGGTTTAAACGGTTAAACGTTGGGTAGACGTTAAGATAATGCTGCCACAAATCATGGAGCTAATATACATATTTTGAATATACAATTATGGAACTGGCAATGTGCTGTGCGGCCAGATAAACTCTTTGTCAAACAATTTTTGTGCATTAGCAGTCAATTCATTCCATAGTTCATGGAACTCTAGTCGCTGTTATTTCAAATTCTTGCAGCAGAACATGCAATTTAAATACAAATGGATTGTATAAACTTATTTAAATTATGGAAAGTAATAATTAATTGTATTCTATTGCCACTGAGTGTGTAGCGTGTATATGAGTGTGACAGGGATCGATCCCACCCATGAGGATGCACATTGTAAGTCTAGGCACAAGAAGATGACCACTCAAGTCAGAATCGTGAACAAAGGATGCATCTACTATAAGTATCGGTCCTGACCAAGAAAATGGACATTTCAGGAGAAGGAAATGTGATGCTGTCCCAATCACCTCTCTGTATCGGTTGGAAGAAGGCGCATTTCTACCGTTGTACTTGGACATGAGGTCGGCAGTCCCGCCGGCAGTACTAGACCTGGAATTGCTATGGAAGTACAAGATTACTTATTATTAATACCTTTTCTTATTTATTTTATCATGTTTATGCAC
>CM060948.1:59389568-59464568 GCA_030765055.1 Mantis religiosa | reverse complement strand
TATTGAGGTAGGTGTCTCTTCGAACTTAAAAGGATGCTAAAATCTAAACAAAATTGTAAGCAGTCTATTCACCGAGTGGGATGGCTCAGGCGGTTTCGTCTGTGGCCCGCATTCGGGAGACCCGGGTTCGATTCCTTTAGCCGACCTACCTGACCCATGGCTTTTTTGGGTTTTTCCCGGGTCACTAACCGAATATTGGGTAGGTTAATTACATCCGCCGAATTTCCTGCCCCTACATTTCATCTCCATTATCATTTCATATCATCTCTCATCTGGTGGTCTCTTTCAGGGTAGAAGTGCAGGCGGGAATCTCGGCGGTGCATGGTGGTAATGAACCACTTCCACCTCCAGTAGGTCGCTTGCTGGTCTCCAAACCGACTGTTGGGACCGTCCTCGAACCACAATACGGAGTAATGTCCGTTGTTCTGGCCTGCTTGGGAAGGTTTCCATCTAGGTAAAACATAGGGACCCTGCCCTCTGCACTATAGTGACTGCTTGGTACGGCCGCCGTCTATCTCCTCTCGCCTCATCCTTCCTCCCGGGGATGCTCCAATTAGGGACATAACGTACAATATAGCAAGACTGGTCGCAGTTTCGAATCCCCTCCGAAAAAAAAAAAAAACAGCGTGTCCTCTAACTACTAAAGCTGGAATGTGTTTATTGCTGGTCTACCAGGACTTATTTTTACGCAGAATAAAACATATTCTTGCATTTTGTCTTCTTTTCTTTTAGTTACTTGATAACCAAGTATCCAAAGACTATATCTAACTGCAGCAACAGGGTTTGTCTCAAATTTCATCATTTGCATATGCTCCTCTTTTTATTGCTGCAGAGTCTTCATGTACGTCTTTATAGAGCATTTGTTGTTCTACAAATTATTGGAATCATTCCTAAATGCAATAAAGCATAAGTAAACTCCCTATTTAAAAATAAGAGCGGTTTCCAATTATTTCGAGAAAATATTAAATACCAAGGGAACCAAGAAACGACAGAAAAATGAGGTAACCTCAATAGGATGTGCTAGGAGCACTTATTAAACCAACAGAAACGATTTATATTTAAAGCACCTATTAACTAACTATATTGCTGAATATCTGATAAATATTTAATTCAGTAATGTCTATTGTAGATAAACTGGATAACTAGTAAGGATGATTACACCCATAAATATTAAACATACAGATGTGTATACATTACAAATTAGACCAATACAACTAAAATATTAGCATATGACAGCATAATGACTTCCCTTTGAACGTGTAACTAATTTATGTTGAAACGGAATTTTAGACGGATAAAAACAGGTTTAGTATATAGTATATTATATAGAAATATGAACAGCTTCCTATCCAATTTAGACACTAATTTTTCTATATGTGTTGATGATACCAAAATGTGCTTTTGCGCTTTAATTGAGATATTATTTGTAAGAGAGATTAATACTCATTTGAGTTAAATAGAAGATATAGAAATACTGCAACACGGTCACACACTTCCACCCATTCAGCGGGATGCGTGCACCTTTATGCGTGTCAAGTCTATAAGTTGAGGAAACAAAGTACCTTTTGTTCGACATTTCCTGTATATAAGTGTTTCGGAGATTATTACTAATCACAGAGCATATTTAATTTCTAATCACTGTTATTACATTTTTTCGATGAGGTATTCACATATATTTCTTTATGGGAGATATGTTTCCTCAGTATTTATGTATTAATTTCATTAAAAGTTCTCTATTCTTTATCCAGGTCATGTACTTTTGTCAGCTAATGTATGCCTCACTCCTTTCTTCTAGTAAAGCTCTAAGTTTCAGCCGAAACAATCCAGAATCAACGAACTTACTTCAATAGGCTTGGAGCATTTAAATTAATAAAATGAATAAAATTGTATTGAATATAGATTATCAGCACTATTCAACTTTGCACTTAAATCAAGTATGCCATTCAGTTTTACTCATGGAAATATTTTGCTAGGTATTTATATTCAGATCAACACACCAAAAGCAAATTAAAGTGCAATTTCCGTTCATACAGTTAAAAGTAATATATACCCGGCAATACTCATTTAATTAACGAGTTCAAATATCTGTTAACTAAGCAGTACATAGTAGTGTTAATGGTGGTAGCGGCGACGCAATTTAGGAAATCAAACATAAACTTTTGTTATCGCCCTCAGTTGAGAAAGCATGATTCATAAAATAATCATGTGAAGATATAAAAGCACAAGGAAGGTGTATATTTTATCAGTGTACAATGACAGGTGTTCGATTCCCTTATAATATAAACAGTAGTGCGTATCTGCGCTAGAAGTTAATACTTCTTGAAGGGATTCTTCAAACACATTGAAATTTGTTAGTGTTTGCTTTCACAGAGAGAGAGAGAGAGAGAGAGAGAGAGAGAGAGAGAGAGAGAGAGAGAGAGAGAGAGAGAGAGAGAGAGAGGGAGAGGGGGGCTTACACTGAGAGGTCGAGAAAGTTATTTGTAGGAGTAGATGTCACCAAAGGACTTTCAAATCCTGGGCAGAGCAACACAGTCAGGCATCCGTAGCCCTCTATGCTTCCGACATGACTCTCTAGGATGAACGGATGTTAGAGAGATCCAAAGGGGTTCCAGATCCGCGGGACAACGTGCGCAAGCATGGTCTGACGTCAATCAAACTGCCCACAAACTCCAACGACCCGGGCCGCTCAAGACCAATAATGTCGCATCAGAAGCTGAGTTAGCAGCCAAACCGTTATGCATGGAGAAACACAGCTTCACCACCCAGTCGGAAAGTACCGAACGTCGATACCCGAGCCGTTAACCCTGAAACAGATAAGAAGTGAGAGGCAGGAAATTCATGGTAGAGGAGGAACCCACCTTTTACTCTACTGACTAGGAGAAACCACGAGAAATTTCATGATCAATATGGCTGACCCGAAAGGAATCGAAACCGGGACATCAAAAATGCCAGCATTATAAATTACCACGGCGAGGAGAAAAGAGAGAGCGGTAGAAGAGAAGGGAAGACATAAAACAATTTTTTCTGAACCGATATCTAAGTAGCTGAGGACGAGCCCAGTAATTCCGATTTGTTTATAAATGACATCTAATGAAGTACTGTACATGAAGCTGTCATGAAATCATCATAAAGTTTAGCAATAGTTACAGTTCGGTTACAGTAATACAGAAAATATCGGTATCTAATATCTTATGTGGGACAGTCGAAAGTTATTTTGGATTGCATTTTGTAGAGTCTTACCATCTCGGAATAAACATGGACGTGTGAAAGTTGAACAGAGTCCACCAGGAGTCGAAGTGGTGAGACTTTCAAATTTATTTCAGTGCATGCCTATAGTCTCCATTAAAAGTTAAACGTATTTCACCGCAAACACATTCTTCTTCCTTTTAATATTATTTATTGTTAAGGTAAACTAAGAGATAAGGACATATTTCCAATATACAGGCGAAACTTACTTCCGCAGAATGTAATATTTTTCGTTGAGAAATGTGTCTGTCAGTTAGTCAATATTCAAAACAGAAATAACGAGTGTGTCACTTGAAGGTCCCTCAACTACAACACAATCAAACCTAAGCAATCGTCCATCAACTTATTTTATATGGACTTCTTTGTATTCCTAGCCTGGTGCCCTTCTGTATATTATTATTAGCTTTCAATGGAACAACGGACTGGACACAATGGATGGCGAGGGTGGCCACTCTTTCTACACAATATTTCCTTTTCTCTGTGTTTACATGCGACATGCATGATAAAGTGGTGGCTGGGTTTCTCATTTCCACTTCTGTATGACATTTAGTTTGAATTGGAAAGCAAAACAAACGGGGTGGCCCGTGAGTAAAGGATACAAATAAACGCAACAGAGATAGCATTTTCGACGCACAAAAATGTACACAAATGTAGTGATAGGATTCTCAATCGATTAAACAATTCGATTATATATTGCGTCCCTTGTGATGTGGAAATTTATATCGGATGACAGTTCCGCTGCAAGAGCACAGTATGCAGAGAAAGCCTGTAGTCCGCAGCGCTGTGTGGGTACATCAAACATGTATTTTTATGTTCAGGTATAGAGGGAAATGTTAATGGATTTGGAACAGGTTGAAAACAAAGTAGCGTATACCGCTAGATTCTATGAAATGTCGCATTCCGCGGGAAACACCTGCCTATGATCGGTCTCAAAATAGAACGACACTGCTTTAACATGTGGGAGGTGATATAGAAAGGCAGAAATGTACTTCAACAAAACACTCTTAGGCTGCTGTTTCGTGGATCAAAATTTGTAGGTCATTATGTAGCCGGTAGAGGCCAAGGAGGGCTGGAAACCAGCGATGAATATTCTAATTCGACCTAGCTTCAGCCGCCAAATCTGCGATCTGTTCCCTCAGAGAGTGCCAAGACGTAATATTGATGATGATGGCGATGATGCTGCTGATGATGGTAATAATAGTAAGCACCTAAACTATGGCGTATATTATCATCATACTCATTATTATCATCATCATCATTATCATCATCACCATCATTATTTGGATAAGTAGAGCCAGACTGAAAAATTCAATGCCATAGACGGGATTTAAACTACGGATGTCTCGCTCTCGTGCTCTGTCAATGGGCGAATTTAATGTCATTTCGGCATGTTTTCCATAGCAGCTCAGCGGTTAAGAGCAACCGCGCGGAGAGCGGGAGATTTGTGATTCAAATCCGGGCTATAGCATTGAGTATGTCAGTCTAGCTCAACTTATCCAAACCTTAGCCTACACACGGCTAGTGTGAAAGAAATGATTATTTCCATCAATTTACCCCCCCCCCCCGCAAAATAGTGGTTTAGCTATGAAGCCCGGGCCTTAAGTACTTACAGCATAGTAAGTCGCCACAATAGGTGCGTGTCTCATAGCGTATGGAAACCCTAGAGTTGTACCGGAAAGCATACGAGCCAGTTGGAGAACTTAATGTCATGTCGCCATGTTTGTTATAACTCAGTGGTTTAGAGCAACTGAACGGAGAGTGGGACCTCCATGGTTCAAATCCCGGCTATGGCATTGAATTTTACATTCTGGTTATACTTATCCAAACCTAAGCCTACACACGGCTAGTGTGGAAGAGGATGGGTAGATGAATGGACGGACGGTATTACGATTATCATTATCATTATTATAATTATAATTATTATTCTTATAATCATTATCATCATTATTATAATTATAATTATTATTCTTATAATCATTATCATCATTATTATTATCATTATTATTATTATAATCATTATCATCATTATTATTATCATTATTATTATTATTATTATTATTATTATTATTATTATTATTATTATTATTATTATTATTATTATTATTATTATTATTATTATTATTATTATTATTATTATTATTATTATTATTATTATTATTATTATTATTATTATTATTATTATTATTATTATTATTATTATTATTATTATTATTATTATTATTATTATTATTATTATTATTATTATTATTATTATTATTATTATTATTATTATTATTATTATTATTATTATTATTATTATTATTATTATTATTATTATTATTATTATTATTATTATTATTATTATTATTATTATTATTATTATTATTATTATTATTATTATTATTATTATTATTATTATTATTATTATTATTATTATTATTATTATTATTATTATTATTATTATTATTATTATTGCTGTTGTTATTGTTGTTGTTAAAGCGCTCTACGTGCAATTTCCAGTGTGTGACTGCTTACCTTTATACCGAATAATGCCAGAGTATCTAACATACTTTGTCCTGCGCCGTGGCGTAGCGGGCTAAGGCAGCATGCCTTGGTTCCTGGCCACGGAAAGCGGCCCGGGTTCGATCCTACCCATGTGGTGGGGATTTCATGTCCCGGGTATGGGAGCGGTGCCCACTCAGCATCGTGAGGAAAGTAAGGAGCTTACGCTAGGTAAGAGGTCCTGGTCATGGAAACCAACATTCCGGCTTGGGGATGCCGAGATGCTGGCCACATCTCCTCCCCGTATTGGCTGGATGATCGCCCACGTCTGCTGTGCGTAAGTGGGCGTCAGATCGGTAGTCGGGATGGTAGGCTCAGGCCCACTTGGTGCGGTTAAGCCATGGGTTACGTTACATTATCTAACATATTCTACTCTTAAGAGGAGAAAGAACTGCTTAGTAAAATATAGTTTCTTCATAATTCGTTCAAGTTTCTTACAGTTAGAGTTCTTACATGTAAATATCGGCTACAATTATAGTTATGTTGTGATCCTAAAATCTTGGTGCCGGACTTGTGACGTATTTAGATTTTCTCTTTAAGGAGCACGGAAAAGGTACTCATGTTTCAGCAATCGTTTAGACTTTTCAACCACCAGGATAAACCTCGACTTCATGTTTCAAATGACTTCCCTTCAACATTAAACTAAAGGAAGGTTGCAATTTCTGTCTACAAATAAGTACATACGCTAATAATAGTCGAAGAAGGAACTAATGTCTAGGTTTGAAACACAAGTGGGGATCGGTCATTGGATCGATGAACTTAATTTAACCCAGAAATATGCGTTTTTGTGGAAAATCTGCAGTAAATCAAGCAGTAAAACCTAGCTGTATGTTCAGCTACCTACTCAGAAACAATAATTTGACTACAAAATTATATGCCCGACAAAAGATCTGATTTCTGTTGTGGTCTGCAGAGAAGGCAAACAGTCCATGAATATATTATTGTGCAATCATACCCCTCCTACATTGTTAGCCTCTTTCTTTATGCATAATCCTAAAAGTATAATGCCTCAAAATGGACGCAGTAGAACAATGAATTACGGCTTCCAATATTCAGTAGGACTAAGTGTACGACAAATGCTCCATTATCATACAAGGTCCAAACTTGTGAGAAATGTTCATTTTGAATGAACGCTGGTTGCAGTAGCGGTCATTGGCTGGAGCAGAATTCGTATCCACCACACTTCCTTTAAGCAGGAATCTATTCATATCTAGCTATAGCCAATCAAAGAGAGCACAAAAAGTTTCCCACGTGGAGAAAATTACATAATAAGAGCTGGTTCCGCTTTACTGCTGTGGAAAGCTTATATGAGATGACACTCCAAGTATAAACGAGCTGTAAATATCAACATACGCAAAAATTCGACAACAAGCAGAAGTTGCAATATCCTCCAAGAAAGTTAATGTAAATTTTGTTGTGGCCATCATTCAGACGTTCCGTGGGTAGGAAATGCAAGAACTAAATCGGAGTGGTTGTAAATGTGTATCGTTAGTTCGTCACTTTAACTAACGTCTCTTTGAAGGCTTCTATGGCTTTATAAACCCAATGTGTCGAAATATGGACTAAAAATTACATTATAGTTGCAATTCTCTTTTAGCTGAGCTACTAATTGCATGGCATTGGAGAACATGGAAGAAATCGGAAAAGACGTAGAATAATGATTTTAATGGAACATAACCCACGCTCTAATATCTATTTTGGTAGCTCTGTAGTAGCTCATTTAGCTCATACATTACTTTTCCCCTTTGAAAGTGTAATTCTTTATATGAATTCAGCTAGGCGATTTGAAGCTCTCAAATTATTAGAGTACAAGATGCTCGTATATTGTCTGTACGGCTGATGGAATGTGCTTGAAGCTTTAATCAACTTGTCAGCCATTCTTCTTCAAGTGCAGTATTTCGTTTTGGAATCAAGCGAGACACGCTGTTCCGCTTGTGAAATGGAGGAAGGAAAGATGAAGCAGCTGGACATCAATCAAATATACCGCAGAAAACATTTCTCAACAATGCATTTCAGAGAGATGCCAAATAGGATACTTATTAAAAATTCTAGATAAATGTTTCGTGGTTTACTAATATTTTTTATGCTTACCATTCCAAGTGCATAAGAGAAAATTTTTTAATCAATAGTACCCGCTAATATGTATCCATTAGGATGTTTCTCTAACTAAGCACATATATTTTGGCATACCCGTAACTGTAACTGTGTCGAGATATGTTTAAAACATTTTAGTATAAACTATTAATTTTGCTCTCACATGCCGAGAGGTCCTGCTGATCTAACCTGTGTAAGGGGTCACGGGGCTTGCAGAAAGCATTCGATTCGTTATCACAAGGCCTGCAAATCTGAGTTATGTCTTGTACTCTACTCTCTATGGAAAAAATAAACATATTTAGGTTTTGTGGGCTACGCTACCTATGATCACAGTACAAATAATAAAAATAATAGTGCTCAAATGAAGTAAACATTGCTGTAATGTTGCTTATTCCCTGTCCCCAATTACCAGTTAGAATGTCAGGCTATTGATAATTCCAAAATAAACGAAAATTAAGAAAGTAAATACAGGAAAGAAACGTACCAGACCTAAATTTTGGGTACCTCCCCGAAATTTGACAATTATTAAGATTGAAGAAAACTAAATATATTCGTGCGCATACTTTTTCTGAGCATAACTAGTTAGAACTTATCACATTACACACACTCACATACGCATGCACGCAGAATCACACGTACCAGGTGAATAAACTGCTCCTAGGTTTCTGACTTGTGCAACCAAGAGTTAATCTTACGTGAAAACATTACTCCTTTTGTAAAAAAATATTCTTCTGCAGCTGTGATTAGTACTGCATGTTTATTTATTCTTAATTTATGTTTGCTATTATGAATTTTAATGCGTTACAGTACCACCCCGCTTTATCGAACTTCGCTCAGCCGGAACTTGACTTAACGGAAACAATAGGACCAAAAAATAAAAAATATTAGGGAGTACAAAACAAAATGAACTGAAATAAGGCAAAAATAATACTATAATTTTACCGGACCGGCGCTCGAGCAGATAACGTTGTTTGTAGCAATCGACATATTTCAGTTACCCCACCTCCACATTATAGCCGCGCCATGGCTGAGTGGTTAAACTGCTTGGCTCTCATCAGGGCGGCCCGGGTTCTATCCCACGTGACCGCAAAGTGAGATTTACGGTGGACAACATGACGAGTTTTCTGCGGGTCCTCCGGTTTCCCCCGTCAGTATTCCATTGACTGCTCCAACATCATGTTTCCCATCACCTCATCTCTCTCGTACTTTCACTTCCAGCAATGGGCTGAACATTTACCCCGGAATATCTCTGATCAGGAAACCTCTGATCCTCAACCTATTGCCTAGAGGCCTCGAGGAAGCGTGATTCAGAAGGGCCTACGTTCCATTTAAAGGGAATACAGGAATTAATTCATTCATAACTCCACGTTGTATTGAACTATTAGCTCCAACCTCTACCTCCTATTCCATTCATTATTTGCCATCTCATTATATTGTTGATGTTGTATGGCAGCAAAAATCCGAAGCAGGTTCCACGGAAGTGGACAAAACCGACTACGATCAAGTGACAGCAGACGATGAAAGAAAGTTTTAAAAATATTATTTAATTAATGCACGTACATTAATGGTGTTCAGTAATCTTGATATAGCAACCTAAGAAATAGTCATATTGTTCCAGGTTGCTTTACATGAACGAAGTAGTGAATCGACACTTGCTATTTTACTCATCAAGTGGTGGCGTGGCATAATTTCTCGCAAATCAGGAACTATACCATGATTTTTTTCGTTTATAATTGAAAAACAGCTCCAATGTTTTCTCCGAATCCGGAGAATGTTTTCCGTTATCCGGAATAACGCCGCCCCTTTATTTCAGATAAACGGGATTCTACACTATTTGGTAAAACAGGAAGCCAAAACATCTGTAGAATCCGCTGCTGCAAGCAAAAAGTTAGTTAATTATGTATTTCCGAAACAATGACTCAACTGCATCATCCGTGTGCAGCTGATCACTTATTTTATTTAACACACAGAACACGCATTAACAGAAACCGACAAGGAACACAAAACCGATCTAAATCTTTATGAGCTGTATCACTCGTTATATTTGGTACATGTTTTGACAAATTTTGCATTTTTATCAGTATTTCCTACTCCCACTACCTTTATTGCTTCTCCCTTTAACGCTTACTGTGTGACTGCTTAGTGACACGACAACCTAACTTCTAATTTTGGTTTGCAAGTTGGCTCGATATGCCTTTTCTTAATAAATAGTAAAACGGGAAACAATGTTCCCGTAAGTGGTCTTATAATCCATTAACATTTCTAAACTTCGAAATGCATAAGACAATTTAAATTATTATCAAACAGAAGCACTTCAGTATCAGTAATGCCACCCCAGCCATGAAGGTAACGGTGGAGGTGACGCGGTTCCTGTTACCCGCCAGTACTTAAAATGTAGCTGGAAATTCTGTGCCATTGAGTGCCACATCAGCGCCTTCATGTCTATCTTCTCGAGATCATTTCCCTTCGAGAAGTTTCTTTTCTCTGGAACAACTTCCATTATTTGCCGGACCTATACAAGGTGTTAGGTGTATGAGTGCACAGAGTTCAACGGTAACTTCCTGGTGTTGAGCTGAAGCATAAGTTGCTGTATTATTTTTCTCTAAAGTGCATAGTTGCATAAATAAAAGAATGGTCAAAGTTTTCAATTCAAATGTGATCACACCTTAACCATTTACTGTAGAACTACAAAAGATTAGTTATTTGTGTGTTTACCACATGTTCCTAAAATGATTAGCTACAAAATGATACGAAAGGACTGTCCTGCATATCTATTGCAATAAAGTCGCGGGCTTACGCTTGGCAACCCTGGAACATTGGTGTGCGTTTAGAACGGAAGGTCAAGAATGTAAACAGTAAACCCACCTGCCACAACACTTGGTGAAACAGCAGCTTCTGTTAGCGCTTCAAATACGTCTAATGCGTTCAGAACTTGGCAAATCAAGAGTGTTCTTCTTGCTTATGGCAAAGACAACTGTAATCATTGAGTTGTTTCCCAATTGGAGAACTCCAAATTGAACAATCCTAGCATAGAGCCTAACGAAACGCATTTTGAGCATATACTGTAAATAGACATCATGTTGATGTTGCAGTTATTGGCCATTACTAAATTTCCTGTTTAGCAATCAATGTGGCTTTGATTTAATTTTACACAATACACCTAAATAAAATATTTCTATAATTAACATTTGAATTTATCATCCTTGTTCATCTTATGCATATTCTCTTAAGGTTAGATCTCATGAATACAATCTAATAGCTTAAAATGAGACCATCCCCCTCAGTAATTCAAAAACACATAGGGAAGTTGCGAACCGACTTTTAAGCGCTAGTTTTGTTTAAACCTTCATCCATTGCAGATATGAACGCATACATGTTCGCAAATAAAAACAGAATAAGCTCTGAAAACCTAACTTGCTGCTGGACTGTGTGGATAATGTATTCAGAAATACTCCATTACGTCCTATATTTTTAAATATATATGGAATTTTTATAGGACTGTATTATCGCCATATTTGGATCTCCCAGCTCGCCAAATCTGCGCAGCCATATCCCTAATAACTATATATATATATAAAAGACTGCTCAAAAGAGCCAAAGTTACTCAGTGAAAGTGGAGTGAGCTTTGAGTGAACAGAACAGAACGGTGCGGTGTGATTCGGAATGAGATTTGTTGTCCTGGAAACAGTGGCTTAAGTGAACATGAGGACTACGCTAATCTCTAAGGACCAGCGTGCTTGTTCTGGAAGTGTGCGACACAGACTTTAATGTAAAGTTAGCACTTCTCTAACTTCTTAAGACATAATAATCTGTATTTAAGGCAACTGGTGTTGGAATTTGTCACAACATACTTTCATTTCTAATTGTATGAAACAACTTTTTAAATGCTTAATGACATATGGAGACTACCAGGCCAAAATTGGTTACTGCATTGTTTCGGGAAATATAAAAAACATTGCCAAAATATATACTCATTAGTGCTTATTTTTGTTCCAGTTTATATCTTCGTAAGTTCAGTTCTAGTTCTCCCTAGAGTTTAGAAACCTGTATGATTATTTGTGACTCATCTGTGCGAAAAACTGCAGTCTCATTCCTTGCGGCCTGTAAGTGTCAGATAAATGTGTGGCAGAGACAGGGGCTATCTCCATCATCGACCGCTCTTGGTCCAGAAGGAAATGGGAAGGCTATAAAACCATTATCACCCCATTCCGGTGATATTGCACTCTCTGTCCTAGCGCTGTTCTGGAATGGAACCCTCTGGGATGCAAGTAAATGCCGGAACCATATTATCCATCCTCACCGCTACCATTTCCTACATTTAAACTATGCATACGCTTGTTTCAGAAATAGAAGAAAATGTTATATATCCTGTTTCCTGAGAAAAGTCGCTAATTTTTTTTAAATATTCCAAAAATTGTTTTTAATATTTTTAAGTTGCGTGTGAATTGTATAAAAACACCTTAAAACACATAAAATTTACAAATTATTTTTGCAAGAACCTACATTTTGACAATTTTCTATAAAAAAACATCATAAATATTTCAGCAATTTTCCTTATACTATGGATATCAGTGTAGTTTAAACTAAATCGTAATAATTGTCGACAGACTTTTTAACTAACGTTAAAAGGGTTACAAAAATACATGACGTAGTGGCACGCAGGACCATTATAGCTTATTTTATGTTGGTCCTAAACGTTCCTTACCAGAGACTGTACTACTACAACTACGTTTGTAACGCCAGTAATACAGGTGGTAGCTTAGTGTTTTCAAATATTTTGGGAGGACGCTCGTTGAATAAAAGATTGGAGAAGAAAAGGACTCATACAATCATGGATCTAGAATGACAATTGCCGAGATGAAACACTAAACTAAAGATTAACGTATTTGCTCCAAGCAGCTTCCTCCTTCAGTGCGTATGCTAGATACTCGTTACAAGAACCGCGTACTTTGTTGTGAATGATCCTGAAGTGTTTCATATTTCGGAAAATCCAATGTGGATACTCTCTCTCAGAGGGTCTCATATCTTGGTCAAGAACGGTATAAATTAGAGATTTTATGTCTCCAAATGAAAAAAAAAAAAATCAATTGGTTTGAAACCAACACATGGAAAAGATCCATTCCACTATGCGGCAATTGACCGTTCGTGAAATTACATATTAACCTACTCAAATGAATTGGCACACCATCGTGTTATAAACACAGTCAATGTGCCACGTGCAGAAACATTGTTAATTACTTGGTTCTAATAATGTCTGAGAAACTGTAGATAGCTATCTTAACCCAGGCAGGAAGGAAAGAAATGGGTACAGTAAGTAAGTTGATTATGAATGATTTCACATGAAACCTTTAGGCAGAACCTTTCTTAATCCCTCTCTACTCGTACTTCAAGAGAGTCTTATTTACCCAATTAAGAGTGTTATGAAAATTGAAGATACTGCCACGAGTAAATCTAATCCGATCAGTAAACAAAGTGCATACCAAGAAATTCCTGAACACATCACAATTTTATGGCATGTAGCGGCAGGTTTATCATCCAAAATTTTTCAGATGTGGGTAACGCATTCTCTTACCGCAATGCGTCTTGCACTATTTGATGGGATGGCGTTCACAACGCCAAGAACTTCTTCTTCAGGGTCAATGCTTCGTACTTTTTCTGGGCACCCAACATGGAAAACACTCCCCTTAAACAGGTCACTCTCTCGAAAACGTTGGTATATTTGTCAGAGCTGTCGTAAACAAAGTAACAAACTGTATGTGGGAGTATATCTGCAAAAAGCCTATGTGTTCGTGAAGCATTCTCATTTGCTGAGCCTTACATGTAATGAATATCGATCTGTTGACACAGAGACCTATATGCTTTCTCTGCCCTATTACAAACAACCAAATAAAATACGATCAATCAGTAGATAAAAAATAAACTCAATTAATGATTTATCCTAAACTGAAAATTAAACCAAATACTCAAATTTGTGGGCAACAACCTAATTCAGTTAATTGGTAACACTGCATGCATTAATAACCTTCCACATACAAGTCTCAGATCCATGTTTATATGAACCTTTTTCTTTTAAATATTCAGAAGTTGCGAGGGGTCCCCAAAATATTTGACACGAATAAAGGCACCCGCTGTACAGTACAACGAATTCCTTACCTTAATGGTTGAATTTTTTTCTCAACTAGTCTGTGAACCCGGACGATAAGCTTTTCCATTTCATAAATCTATCTTTATGTAATCACGTTTTTAATTTTAAAAAGGAGAAGGAAATAATTCCTATTTCACGAAGTTGTGAAGTCTTCCAAGGGTTAAATAAAAAAATTATTCTACTTTCCTAGGAAGCCAAATATGCTAGCCAATGGGAAATTACACCGAGGTAAACTATCGTTTGTCTGGTAGGGTGGCCGATTCTGAGACACGTTCATCCAAATTTATGCTAATCTTTCAGTCGATGTATGTGGGTGGCAAGGATCTGAGCGTAGGTGTAACTCATAGTTAAATCTGAATAAGGATGTGGGCAGTTAAAGGCAAATAATTTAATTAGGTAAGTGCACAGTGGCTGGGACAAGTGTGATATGAAACTGTCTGGCAGATGCATTACGGGCAGTTTAACTCGAATAAATCCAGACAACAAGTAATACGTGTCTTATCAGGTCTCATTACAAGACCCAACATGAAAGTAACTAGGCAAATATGGGCAATTTAGACCAATAAGAGCGATGAGAAGTAGTAAAGTTAGTGTCAGCGTGACTTCAACGGCACTCGGTAGACGCTACCACACACCCCTACTATGGATATTTTGACGAATTTGTTTCTATTTTCCGTTATCATGAGCGCATGTGTATTTTAACTTTTAATGAACATTTGTTTCTAGCTAGAAACTTTAAAATGCTGCAAGAAAATGTAGGGGAAAGGTATTGTTTTCGATGTTTTATCTCTGCCAGAAAATCTATGTTACAGAGAATATACCTGGTCATGTACTGCAAAACAGTTAACCACTAGTTATATATAATTCTAATAAGAGTCATTTGTTACTGATTAAATAATTTATAAATATTTTCTATCATCTAATTCAAACCAAATACTTCTGATGTTTCTTATTCTTAAAACTACACCTTGGCGGTGATAAATTTGCAAAGCTTTAGTAGGATTGTGTCAAACTCCTTTAAATGTACATTAATTTAATTTTCATGTACTGATAGCATCAATTTGATACTCTCTTCTGTAAAATACGGCCAAAGTCAAGTTACACATTTTGGTTTACCGTACTGCAATTTTTTGTCACACCTGAAACGTAATTAAGAGATATTTGTTAATTGCTCTACCATGTGCTGAATAAAAAGTTTAAGTATTTCACTAAGCCTAAAATTCAATACGAAGATTTTGTCGGAAACATAACCGGAGACCCCAAGCGTGTACAAAAGCATCTTGGGTATAATTTCGGTGGGCGTCACGCGCGGGTGTGTAAACAGCATAACTTGACACATTAAAATAGGCTTCATAGAATAATTGTGTCTAATTTATATCAAACTAAACGTTAGATGGTAGCAAATCATGTGAATGTAACACTGAGGTAGTTAAAGCCCTTAAAATCGAGATTTTTATTGTTTATAAACTCTGTATGTTTAATCGAAAGAGCACAGTGCTTTTTGTAGCTTATTTAGCTAGAGGAGCTTTCACATTGACGTACTCCACGTTCTGAAAACTGAAATACATGAAGCCGTTATAAACATATATTATGCTACATCTTTCTTTCATAGATTAAGAACTAGGTTCAGGAAATTTGGATAGTGGAATGATTACTATTAAAATCTTAACATTCGGAGTACAAGAAATAGCAAAATATGATTTCTTTATAACAACACGTTTCAGAACATCCGCTCCGTTTAAAGGGTATGGTAATTTGCGCCCACTGATTGAATTCTAAAACGTAGATCTGTATTTACTTTTAATTACTTCTCTTTTATGTGATAAACTTTGGAACTGAATGCTAAGGAAAACGCAGATACCACTTAAGGACGGCTGTAGGACTATTTACTATCCACTTTCCTTGAGGGAGTGATCATAATGGAGAACTAACTAACTAAAAATACATAGAAAATAGGAATATCCCATTATTAAGTGTATTTACTTTTAAAGCTATGATTTCTCTGATAGGTATGTTCTTTGTAACATTTTAAAACGTGTGCAAGATCCTGATCGATAAGTTCTTCCATTCTTTGTTTATTTTGGAGAATGCAAGTTGTTAAGTAGAGGGCATAGGGTTAATGCCTCTCAACTATTTGGCCCATGTAAGGTTAAGTATGAATTATTTTATGCAATTGCTTTCTTCAATTCTTACAATGAATTACGTATAGATGTATAACTTATATCACTGATATTCTGTTCATGAAATTCACTTTTTATTTTACCGTTAACATTGCCCATTTAGATAAAGATTTTCGGTTTGAAAAACCTTTGAAAATGTACATATACTTTTTCTTGCACCTCCTCCTTCTTCTTTAAGTTCCATAGTTGTAACACTATCGTGGTGTTAGGGCATTCCTGTTCCTCTATCCCGTTTAAGGTCGGGCCTGAAGATCCGATAAAGAATTGGATAGATGATCAGCCCAATGCTTGGTGTGAAGGCGAAGGAAGTGGATGATATATATGAGGACCAGATGAATGATTGGAAAGATGATGGAGCAATTGGTGGAATTCTGACGGGGGAAACCGGAGGGCACGGAGAAAACCTGTACCAGTGGCATATTGTCCAGTACAATTCTCACTTTGCGGTCGCCTGGAATCGTACCCGGGCCGCCTTAGTGAAAGCCAAGCGGTCTAACCACTCAGCCAAGGCTCGGTCTCTTGCACCTCCTGTGGTTCATTATATCGTTATTTTGCCGTTAAGGGAAACGGCCATACATGAAACTTTCCTCATTTTTAAAAATCTCTATTTGCAGTTTTTAAGGCTTGTAAATAGTTTTAACTACTCCATACTCAAAAGCCGACTGCCGCTCAAAAACCAGAAACCAGAATAGCTACTTTCAAATAGATTATTCTTAATTCTATTTTCTCAGTAATTACTCATATTTAGATATTATTGGATGCAACCATTTACTTGCTAGTAACTTCTGAAGGTTTACAGCTCATTCAGAAATATATGGTACAAAAACCAGATAGCCATACTTTGGATAAAGCAAATATTTTCATGACTAAATGTTAAATACACCATTCATATATAAAATTTATATTTTATTTTAACACACGTTGGATTTTATCGGTTTTCAAAACTGACATACATTCAACATTTAGAAGTGCTTGTAAGTTACATGGCACAGATGGGATGTAGCATTTACATGACCTTCGTTTCGTGGAACATATATTTTGAATTAGTCAACAATGAATAGATTTTCAATAATTAAACGTATAAGAAACTGACAGAAAAAGTCTCTAATGTGAAAATATGGACCAGAGAAGCTTCACCAAAGATTAATAGTCATTACTATTGCATACCATTTTAACTATGCAATATTCCAGGAGAAAATCAATACAAGGCAGCTTTCATTGCAAGAAACACAATGTCACGAATTATTTTTTCTGTTTGACTTATAAATCTGACGTATATCATTGCGCATATCGGACAATAATCTTAAATTGTTCCTGTTGCAAACCTGAAGCATGCATGATGACTACATTTTAGTAAATTAAGTGCTGAAACAGTAACACGAGCAACAATGTACCTACATGTTTGTCATATACCACATTTAACTGTATTTAGCAATCTTGGGCATTTACTGGTACGTACAAGTAGGTGTGTCATAAAAATACTACAATCCGGACTCTAAAATTGCCTTAAGACTGAGTGCATCCATGTGCACGTGTATAGTAATGAAAAAAGAGTACTCTCTATATCCAATAGTTGTAGCAACAATGAGTTTGACGCTAGATGAACAGAGATGAGGTAATTTTATACAACGGGGCTATGTTATCCAAGTACCTTAGTCAGAAATTAGTCCTTGTTGAGCGTCGCGTAGTAACGAAATTCCCTTGTCATTCTTTCGCCCGACTATATCTGCGCTATCATGAACACGGCAATGTTTAGGAATAAAAAGACTCATCAAGTTTAAGCACCGGAGCCGACATCGTAACCATCGCAGCGGACGCAGCCTTCTCGGCTTTTGTTACTAAATATCCGAATATTAAATAAATTATGTGCATGCACGGTTATGTTTATTTATGAGGCAGGCAGGCTGGCTGGTTGGCTGGCTGGAGCTGGGGACCAACCTACAAGGAAGGAAGACACCTGAATAGAACGTTGTAAATGGCTTAGCGTCCCTAAGCACGAGATTCTCTCACAACAACGCGAGACAGTATCGTTTGTGTACATCGCTCATTCCGAAACGTGCCATTGTAGATGCGTCCACAATAACCAAAGAGTCAGCTTACCAAGGGTGGTTCTACCCTAGAGGACAGGCCATACCAGTATGGCGTCACCTCACACTGCTGTACATGCTCGCACTAAACAAGAGCTCAGCGTGTGACGTCACATCGCAGATCACACACGTGTTCAGTAGAGCTTGTACAACGGTGAATAATGACGTCACACCGGCACTGTCTACTCTCGCTGCTTTAAGCTATTTGTAATCTTTATTGAAACAAAACTAGGTAAGGTAGAGGGAGGTTATTTCTTGACATAGGCAATTTCGTGATACTTTTTTGAAGGGACGTCACAGAGAAACCAGTTGGTGTTAACTCATCTTTCACTGTTGGTAGTTGACATATTTGGTCCTAGAGCTCAGGAGCTATCCGCAGGCGAGTTAACATCAACTGGTTTCTCTGTGACATCCCTTCGAAAATGTAACACGAAATTGCCTATGTTACGAAAATACCTCCCTTTGCCTCACGGATTGAAGTACCACAAAATGCTAGTTGATACAAGTTAACTCCCTTAGTTGAGCGAATTCTATAAGTGAACTGTAATAACCACAAATCAAGGGCAAAACAAAATAAGGCATAATCCGAACAAAAGTAAGTCATTGGTATCCCATCTTTCCAACAGTTCCATTGCTTCTGTGTTATGCGATTCTTAACAGAATTATTGTGCAGCAATGGCTCGTGCTGTTCTCTGAATCACAATATTTTCCGCTGAATATTACAAACACAGTCAGATACAGATTTCTGAATTATATTTCGGGAAGATGCAAAACCGTTAAATATACAGCATGATTAACGACCTGCGCGTTCTGAAACATAAGCAGCAAACAAAAAATTTAGCAAAACGTATCAAAAAGTTGTAGTTTATATTGGTGTATTTCTCGATCATAGACAGGCTACCTACAACTACCGCCTGCTCCCTCAATGGGCTCATTCACGGCTCATACTCTGGAAGGGCGTTTCAGCTACTGCGACTGGGTTTTCACAGTTTAATGTACCACGATGTAGGATAAAGAGGAAAAAACTACAGGAGAGCCTGGTCCAAGGTGCTATACTACGGTATGATATGGTGCAAATTCATCATGAGAAAAGCAGAAAACTGTTTGTCAGTCTAATTTACTGACCCCGATCAGTCGTAATATATATTTTAATCATTCATATACTTTTTAGTTTTCAATGAAGCTACTGACATTTAATTTGAAATGTTATGGTACCGTTGGTTTCTCAGAAGTTGACAATTTGGGCGTCCTCCATAGAAATTGAGTTAAGATGATACTATTTAAACTTTAAAGCGATAGAAATATGTTCTTGGAATTTATAGATATGCTGAGTCCGAAAAAACGACATTTGAAATAGACAGCTAGCACCTGGTATGTTACATTCCAAGTGATTGAGGTTAGAGGAGATTCAGGAAGCATTTTACAACTACATGACATTCAGAAGGGAGTAATGAAAGAGGTTTGCATATATGAGTGATATGCTCAAGAAGTTATATATACTGCAATTTAAGTCCTCCAACGTTGTCATATCGGACGATGAATGAAATTGAAGTGATGCTCAAATGAGTCCTGGGTCCTCGGAGCTTAGAGCCATCCAACATTCGTCTTTCAGGATAAGGGAAAACCCTGGAAGAAACCTTATCCAGGTAACTCACCCTAATCGAGATTCGAACTCGGTACCTGTTAAACGTGAGGCAGACACGTTACCATCTTCCCTACTGAGGTGGGCCATGAAGAAGTTATAGGTCACTAATATTTGCCTTCGCACTCAGTTTGACGTCCGTACAAGCATCTTCCAACACGAGGCAGTCTGATTTCAGGGATAATCGGGGGAAATCATGACAACTGCCATACATTGTAGAGCCAATCAGCCAGAATCAACTACTAATGCGGAAAAGATGTAAACGAGTGTAAAATGCTGACATCCTGGAAACGCAATCCAACATTTTCCATGGCCGAACATGGAAAACCACTTTAAAACTGGCTGGTAAGGTAATTTTGTCTGGACCTACTGAATCTGAGCCGCGAACGTTAATTCTTGAGTCTTTTTAATTTTATTAGTTAAGTTATTATCTCCAAAGGTATAAAAATGTAACAATGCTCATAAGAAGAGTATTTATTTTCGATTTGTTTTCGCTTTTAAAATAAGCATTCAGCAACTCCTTACACTTACTTAGGTTCTGCAGCTCAGGATGTCCACCTTTGATGACTAAGTCAATTTAGATTAAAGGGTACTCTTTTGGACGCAAAATACTCTGAGAGCAGATTTATTTAAATGTTCAAAATGCATTCGTTTTACAGTAGTTCAAACCTTACCTTTCATAATATTACCTAGTGCAAGTCAATAATATAATATTGCAAGTCGGGCAGCGCCGTGGCTGAGTAACTAACCCAGAACGTGCTCTGTGTTGGGCATATTAGTTGGCAAATTTTCTGTGGGCTTCTATGTATATCTGAAAATGTATATTTAGGTGAAATGTGAATTACCAGTACTTCAGTTAAAGAATATTTGTAAACTTGGTACTCTACCCCTGGTACAGTTCTCCCCCATGCAGCTTTGTAATGGACTGAATTGGATTACAAGTAGAGAGGTTTCAAACTCAGGCCCTTGGAAGGAAGGGATGAAGGGGGAGCGCTCTAAGGGTGAGCCGGAACCCTGGCTGAGGGGCGCAAGCCAGCGGGAGAGACCAAACATGAGCTGAATATACATGTTTGGGCTAGGTGTTGCCAGACAGCCGTTAGCCATACGGTGTTCGCCATCGGCCCTCATCGGCAGGACAGGCAATACCAAAGCTACTTCTACCCCGAGAAGAGCAGCTGCACTGCGCAAAGTCCTCACCCCCCAGGGGCCTACTTCGGTAGGTACGGGTTTGGCGCACCCGGGGTCCCGAGCCAACAGTCTCCCTCGTGTGGGCTCCTCATCGTGGCTGAGGGAGACGGTCAACATACCCACCCACGTGTAGGCCGTGCGTGGAGACGATTAGATTCTTTTTAGATTCTTTTCTAGTTTGGAGTTTAGGATATAGTGAACGAAATTTTAGTAGGGTTTGATTGATTTTGTTTATGTACGTGTATTTTTAATAGTTTTTGTTACACTTGTATAGTTTTTTTAGAAAGTTTTATATCTGGCTCTTACCATGACTAGTTTTTTAAAGGGCGCTGATGACCGCCGTAGTTGAGCGCCCTTATATATATATCATCATCATCATCATCATCATCATCATCATCGCAAAGTCCTCATATGTTGGAGCCACACTCGCACATCGTCGACTTGAAAGAACCGAATGGAACGGAAACGGAAATGAAATGGAGGGTCGGAAAGTACAGCATTTGCCTAGTGACTACGGGATACCTTTGTTCCGTCACCGGTGATCGAGCCTTAGACCCCAAGAATACAAGTCCGAAGCGTTATCGCCAGAACCACCCCGTTCTTTCCTTTACTTATACTTCCAAATCGTTCATTGCTTACTACAAGTCACCCGTCAGTCCAGGCTGTCTCAGTACCATTCAATTAACGCCATATGAGCATTCTTCTGTCATCATTCTTTCATTTGCATCATAGGTTGCAGTAGATATTCCAAAATTACCCATGAATATCAACGGGAAGATCTACTCCTGTTTTGCATTTTAAGTGTTTCGTTCTTTTCCAGAGGGTTCAGGTTCAGCGAAAGTCTGCTCCTGTCAGTGGAATCATGCAGCATGTAGCGGTTTAACTAGCTCCTAACTACATTTAGTCTTTATGCCCCAGAAAATAAATGTACGCTCGTTGAAGTTCTTTCTTCCACAAAATAAACACATAAACTACAGACTGGGTCGAGACACAAGATTCGTAGTATATACGGTCCGGTACAGGGTATTTACACAGGCAGCATCCTAATTCAATTAATGTACATAAGTTTTGATGCCACAGTCACCTCGTCATATTCTTTTTATCTCCTCTTTCACAGGGAAATATATCGGCCTTTACTGTATTCAACATTACGTCCACATACCCAATTAGACACTTAAAATTTCTATTTCCTTGATTTTCAGGTAATATCAAGTAACTAGGTTACAAATGCATCTCTATCCCTCCCTCTCCCTCTTGGACTAAGTTGGAATCCTGACAAGTGGAATGCGCTAAGCAAGATCAGAGTGCTAACAATACGGGGCATAGTATATAGAGACCAGATATCAGTGAAGTGCTAATTCTAGGAATGTTATGTTAGAATACATTGTGATTAGAAAGGCCGTTCAGCCTTAGTTACGGAACGGGAAGAAGTTAAGTTCACTGTGTTGAGAGAATGAATATGAAACGTACAAGGTATTTAAAATCATTATTTTTAGAATTACTTTAAAGTTGAGAGCCTCAGATACTGAACATAAAATCACATTTTTGATTTCAGGAAGCTAGTTATAAGCTGAATGCATGACCAAAGCATAAGCACGTCTCAAAATTAATGAACCAAACACTACACAAAAGACGAAATGGAATTTTGTACAACATATATAACAAAATTGAGACTGAACATTACACATATGCATTTCTTAAATTAACTTTCCAAATCAGAATATGAGGAGCACAGGAGGTAGTACTATCAGAAGGCGACTATAAAGTTTTATCAAATTAATTTCGAACAAACATTACGGACTCTTCAACTGTAGTAATGCGTGGGGTATGCAAGTTACATTAATTTGTATAGTCGCTGCAAAACTGACGCCTGTCCATATCCAATAAAATGTGCTATGAAAGCGTATGCTCTAAATTTTAGTGGAAGTCATATTTTAGTGTTGCCTTATATGTTGTAAGCTTCATTGTGATATGCCAATAATCTTTAAGTACCCTCAATACATGTTTACATTTTTAAGACTATAATTTGCTATTTGATATTTATTTATTTGTACAGTTTGTATTACAGATTCACTTACAATGACTTTAACATCGTATATGACTTATTCTACATCCTGTACAAATGCATTTAACTGCTGATCCTAAAATTTACTCGCTCAGCCTGTTCATAAGCCTTTGGTTTTCCTGAGCAGCTTGGTGTCATTTCCTCTTGACCTTCACTTCTTTTACCCTAGTCCACTTTTCCCTTAACCTATGTAAGAGTTTTCCTATACACCTATTTTTCTTTTCACCCATCCCCGTTGACATGATTAACGTCACCTCCCCTTTGCTCATACTGTCCCATTTCTTGTCCCATATTTTTCTCCTGTAACTTGTTAATTCCTTACATTCTATTAGGTAATGAACAGTGCTGTCTTCATCTCCACAAAATTCGCATATCCCTACCTCGTTACCTCTCAACCCTTTTAGGTATCTTATTCCTGCTCTTACCCATGCTATGCCTTCCCTTCTAACCTCGTCATATTGATCTATATATTTTTCACTACCCCATGCTGTCTTGAATTGCTTATAAAATTTCAAAGTTTTCTTTTCTTCTACACTTTCCCATATGGTGTAGAGGCTTTCACTTTAAAGGTATTAAGATCAAGTATACCACATTTTAAGTCTACAAAATACTAACTTGAAAAGTATAAAAAGCCTTTCATTATATCTGTGATCATGGCAATATATACATCCAAGGAAAACTATGCTAAAATCAATATATGTAACTCAGGCTAGACATACACTGCCATTGGAATCTAATTTTAGTGAAACTTAATTATGTTACAAACAAATTTTATACGCTAAACAGCAAAATCAACACAAAAACACTACATTTTGAATATTCTGTATACAAGGACATTCACATGCTAAAGCTCAGCTTATATAATTTTCGCCATACCGTCACTTGTGATAAAGTGACAGGTGCACATTGCCTAATGGAAGGGACTAGTACTAACAAAGCTTCCATGTCGACAACATGCATGTGTCTTTCAGAACTAATTACTGTAGTTTAAGCTTGATGCTCCTGAAGATGCGAATAGCGTGGAAAATTATTGCGCAGGGGTTCACGAAACGGCCGCGTCACCAAAAGCGCTTACTGAACATTAAAGTTGCAGTCAGATATTATTCCAACGCGTGAATATGACCCGCTTAAATCCCAGCTCTATCACATTGGAACTTTTTACGCATTTCAAATGTTTTGTTTTGAAAGATTAAACTACAACGCAAGAGCAAATATTTTATTTTGTATCAAGGCAGTTTTATTAAATGAATAGCCAACTTAAGCATTATACGCTATACAAAATAAAGGATAGAAAGTATTTCGAAGGGTTCTTATGCAGGCAAGTGATCTGAACTCCAGATATAACTATTGAATCACTTATATGTGTCAACTCTGCACAATGAACATATGGATATGAGGGGAAGGATACCAGATGAAATCGCAGATGTACATGATTTTATATTATACATGCTAAGCCGTGCTTAGTTTTTAATTCATTGTGAATCTGGTTGCCATAGTAGAGCTAAGTGCCACCATTCTTCTCTTTCGCTGCAACATACAAAGGATTTTGAATGTAGTTAACATATTAAGGTGAGTAAAAATTGTCAGTAGGTAAAAGTTAAGTAAGGTGTGTGAAAAAAACTTCCAACTTATACTAATTAAGCATCAAGGAATAGCCCTCTTGAAGGAGCACTCAGTTTTATATCGCACACGAAATTTTGTACATGTGGACTCATGTATGTATATGTGCATCTCTGTATGTAAGTGTGCATGTAATTTGTGTGTCTGTTTATATATTTCTGTGTTCTTCATGTACGAGTATATTGCGTGGATGTGGGCGTTATAGTTCTGTGTAAACGTGTTGTTATGTAATGTTTGCTTGTGCAAAGGGCTAAAAGTATAGCTTTCAAACGGAAATGAAAGACATGAAGAGCTTTTGTGATGAATTAGAACCAGCAAAATCCTAGAGAGATACATTTATATACCTGTATTGACGTATACAGGGTGTTTCAAAACGACACCGAAGGAACATATAGAAGTAGTTGCTCAGCTTATATGTGACACATATAGATAGTTTTACCGCCAATAGAGCCGTATAAAATGCTCAAGAATTAGTGTGGATTAGGCAGTGACAGGAACAACAACCCGTGCCTGAAGCTGTCGGAGTTCGTAGGTATAGGTCACACGCCGGGCCCCATGCTGTAACTGTTTCTAAACATACCGGCATACTCCACGGTAGCTTGCTACTATTAAGAACCTATTTGGCTTATAAAACTGCAATAAAGAAGATATTGCTTAATTATTGCTTGCGAGTGTTTAATCTGTTCCAAAATTCCCTTACAGCAGTCCATGATAACAAATAAGCATGTGGACATACACAATTTATATCTTTTAGAGGGAAGTTAATGTTAGTGAGGTTGAGGATGGAAGCATTAAATAATAAGCAGAACAGAAAACAACATCAAGGAATTGCATATTAATTAACCAGAACTAAATGGCTTATGCAATGAGACGAGCATTTTATTTTACGTGCTTGATAATACTAAATAAAGCATTTGTAACTGTGAAGGAAGCTGTTGATATTTACAATAAATTGTTGAAAGTACTGTACAATTATGATCATAACAAAATGCTCTGAAGTTAAACAAGTAAATATTATTATTGATGTAACTATTTTTAAAATTGATACTTTTAATGAAACTAAATTAAACGTGGGTTCGTTGAACTCCCTTCAGCTCTTCCACCCATAAAAACCATATCCGTCATTTCGGCGTTCGTATAGCGCTCCATATTGCTTGGATTTGCTATCTAAATGTGCGCAAAATCCTCCCCTGTTAGGACAGAATGTGTAGTTCTACACTGAAGGGCAACCCTGCAACTATCCGAGTTATTAATCGACTTCTGCACAAATAACTGCCATTTGCTCCATTACCTTAAAGGTAGGCTATGATCACTGATAAAGAGCAAGGAATAATGTCTTTGGTTTCGTGGCCGGTGCGTCCCAATAACATTTGAGGTTCCCGTACCAGTGATTTCTGCACTGCCTAGTCACTAAATCATGTAATATTTCATGCTGCATAAAATTATACCTAACAGACTTTCGAAGCTACGACACCAAAATTCGGACTAGTTAAGTTATAAACTGCGTTACGGCTAATCGTATGGTGTCGTTTTAAAACAACTTTATATATATATATATATATATATATATATATATATATATATATATATATATATATATATAATGAGCAAATTTAAGAAACATATCAAATCTTAAATGCGCCTAGCACAATTCGCAGTAAACGGAGTATTTCTTAAGGTTGCAATAAATAAGCCTGCTTGATGTTTAAATTAGACTAATTAGGCTATTAAGAGCCTAATTCATGAGTTAAAGAGGTAGTTTTTGTGCCAGTCTGTAACAGTATCGTTAACAGCGAAAACGCTTACATTCTCTGCAAATTCCATAATGGCAATTACAGAGTGATTGATTTTAATTAGTGGAATATCTTGCATCTCTATGGTGTCGAACAACCACTGATGGTCCGTCAGAAATGCTTGCATATTGAGATTACTAATAAACCCAAAACCGCACGCCCATGAATATACCCACTGAAGGTCCTGGTTAATCTTTCCTATTGGATTGTGGACGCCATCATTGTTTCTGTGTATGTGTGTATAGTAGTGGTACTGCTAGCGGTAGTGGCAGCGGTAGTTAGTAATGTACCTGGTAATACAGGCATTGAAATTAGGAAAACAAATTTGAGAATTAAATGTTCCATACCCACGTTTAGATTACCATCATAGTTGCCACTTGTTTGGACTGAGGGAATTCTGATTGAATTCTTAGCCCAAGAGGACGGTCTTGGAGGGACTTAAATTATTGACCTCCTATTCACGAGCCTAAGCCTCAATACTGAACTCGAAGTGTGAAAATGAATTAAGACGATTAATAGACGTAAACATCGTCATTATTTTTATTTCCTCTTATGGAGAAATAGTTAGGATGAACTCTTTTTTAATTTGCATTATTCTTTATCTGGGCATCTAAAGTTTTCCTTTAGAATCAACCTACGTAAACTACTGACTTCGAAGAGAATGTAGTTTTCGAGATCAGAATTATAATTTATATATTTTCACTCTTAACGCAAAAATCTGCATAACCAGGGTAACACACATGATGACCTTTAATTCGGTACGCTCACCCTTTCGGGAGGCATGAGCTTTTCTCTAGAGATTGGTAAGTATTTGGACAGTTGTCGATAACTAATGCTTTGCTGTAAACAACACATTTATTTCGCTTACTTCAAACAAATTCATCCAGGGAACATTAGAACTTCCAAGGGTAACAATATGTCACAGAACATAGCATTTCCATAGGTATGGGTTGGAGAGGGCTGCTATAAAATATTGATGGGGAGAAGTTAACCAACGTTTGTATAAGAGAATATGGAATTGGAATGGAGAGGACTTATGAAAATGACGTGCTTAATTACTTATCCTCTTCAAAATTTATCTGAAGATTTGTTTCCATAAAAAGCGAAATATGGTAATAGAAGTAATAAGCTAATGCGCATAAGGTACAGTGGCGAAAATCACAGGTAATAAAAGAGGAAATTGTACCGAAATGCAACATGGAAATGGAGATAAATCACAACGATGAAGAGTGCAGAAAAGAGACAAACGCAAAACTGACAGAGGTTGTTATTCCTGGAAGAAAACTAAAGAGAATGCATGTGCAACATCCATCGGTGGTAGTGGAATAATTTTTCTGCTTTAATACTTGGATAGGTATACCATGTTTAGTATTATGAACTTCCTGTAACAAGTAACAGCCTGCAATACCGTATATAGTAAAAGTGGGCACTAAGCACTACACATTGCATTAATTTAAGAAGTTGGAGGAAAAATGAAAAACTAAGAATTCAATAGAAAGAATCCTGTGGACCCTCTAAAAAATTACGGAAGGTTAGTGTCCATTTAAGAGAAAGATCTGTGAGTGGATTTAGGGGACAGGTCATCTCGCTAGTGGGTCGGGCATTGAGAAAGCTGTCTGATAATGCTTTCGACACTCGCTGTGCATTTAGGTACTCTCTGGTAGAGGAGATTGAGTGGATGGACGAGGACAGAAAGGGGATGCATGGCACTTATCATAATATAAAAATTGTTAAGACTAAGATTACAATAATGTGAGAACAGAGCAGCTTATCCACAAAATTCGATAGTGATTTTGACCGTACGCCTGAAGAACTAGAATTGTTGAAGGAAATGCTTCTTTCTCTGATAATATGAATTGCTTCATTAGTTTGTGATTCAAACTAACACATGCTGCAGATTGGTAGTAAACTGAGTTAAAGATCATTTCCAGCTATATTCTTGCGAACATTCACTTATCTAAGGTAGCATTTAAGATATTTTATACTAAAAAACGAAGAAAAAATGACATTTCTTCTTTAACTGCCCTCTTATACCACAACGTGGTGTCAAAGTATTCTTGTTCTTCTTAACCCCGTAGGCGGTGGGTTGAGGAACGGAATCTGCGGATGAGTGAGAGAATCCAGGATGTGTGAATAGGCCGATGCCGAGTATGAGAGTGAGGAAGTGGATGATGGTATGATGGCTAGATGAAATAACAGAAAAGGTAATACTGGAGCAATTGGTAGAACGATGGCGGGGAATACCAAGGACCCGAAAAAAAGGCCCCAGCGCCGTATTGTCCACCGCAAATCTCACTTTGCAGTCGCCTAGGATCAAACTCGGGCCGCCTTGGCCTAACCAATCAGCCACTGCGTGGCCGAAAAATGACACGGGTTACAGAAGTTACATTGTACATTACATAAACTGAAATATCCCTCCTGCTGTTTACCTACCATTTGTTTCCCTTTTGTTCCTTCCCTCTCACTCGAAATGAGCTAGTTTAGAATAACATGCCTTCGTGCATTCAAGTGTAATAAATAATATCCTGAAATTAATACATGAAGTCAAACATTTTGTAAAAATTTCCGTAATGTACTGTAATATTCTATATTGCTGCTTATTGAACTTACAGTTCTGACATTTCTTACCAAACGGCTCTTTGGACATCAGTAATCGATATCCTTTTAATGCAAAGACTGAATCACACGCAAAGCACATCTGATGAAATTGAAAAGCTCTTGCCAGACGACCAAATTCATACTATGTTCAATCAAATTGGGTCAATTAGTTCATTTTTGACAAATGAAAAGGGCAATGGGATATTAATGCATAAACTTGTAGGCATATTTGCTTCTATGGAGTAAAAGACACAAATTCGACGAGTTTTATGCAGGTTGTGCATTTTATACACTTCTAGCAATATCATTATAAGGATTTTATACTTATCCCTTTTTCCGGTATATTACACAATTTGTGTCATTCCTTAAATTGAAGAGAAACGGTGGAATTAGAATCCCACATATGCATACCTGATTTCGTAGCCATGGTAATGAAATAAACAGTAAAAGGTAAGTAGGGTAGTGGCTGCAGTTAAGTGGAAGTATAGACGAAGATTTCTTCTAACCATCTACTGTACTAGAAAAGCTCATAGAATGTATCATCAGAGAGAGGTACCTTGTGAAGGAAAGAATACCGGGTGTGTCAAATGAAAGTGTGGAGAAACCAGAATAGATATTGCACATTGTGTAGTGGATGAATCAAGAACCAGAAATATCAATAATAGAAGCAAGGAATATGTTAAGGAAACTGATCTAAGTACTGCATGTCCTGGATTCCGAAGATTGTGATGTCCTTTAGCTGCAGCACAGAAATTCTGGAAGAGGATGTGCATTCCTTATTCATAGGATTTATAATGTGTGCAACTTCCATGTTAGTGGGAAAGAGAACAGATACAGTGTCCGTATTAGGAGAGTTAGAAAATCGAAGGGTCATTGCATAGCATTGTGCGAGGTTCTCTGAAATTGAGCGCTTTATGCCTGATATCTCATCAACAAGGTCCATGGCTCTTTTTCTTGTTAGTAACAAATTCTACTGGATTTGTCTTCATAGGTTCCATAAATAACTACTTTTCCTATTAAAATATCAATGGAACAGAAACAGAAATTAGCAACAAGATAATAACACTTTCATTTCCTAAATATTGTGCGGGGATGCTTGAATGCACATCTTCCCCTTCGTTAGATCGTACTGACATTCCAGAGGGCTTGAAAGTTTTAATCCACTGGCCTCCAACGTTCCCTGTCTTTCCTGTGGGCTTACATAATGACTTTGTATACGTGATGCCACTAACCATAGACCTTTCCTAAGGAATGTTGCACCACTTAGTTCAGTTGCACTATGCTTTTATTTGCACATACAGTGTCAAACGTTAGTGACTCAGGAAACGGATTACCGGCTGCATATATGCCACGTCACAAATATGTCCCACTCAGAAGTCTTGTAATTTCTATTACAGCAACTGCTACAACTTGTATTTAGTTTAAATCACGATTATTTGTTAGGCTACAGAAGATCAAAGTTTAAAGCTCATACAAACATTTAGATACACTCTTTGCTTCTGCTGTATGCTCTCAGTAAGTCAAGTTTAACTCTGTTAGCACAGTAAAACACTCGTATGCATTTTGTTTATTACTTTTTAACTATTTTAATGTATAAAGTTTAACATACTTAGCGTGTAGAAATAAATAAGCTACAACATTACATTTCACTCCATTTGCACTGTCAAGTTATTTCTTTTCAAAATGACCCATTTGGATATATATAGAAGTGCAAAGTACCACTTAGTTAAGCAGAAAATTTTGCTAAAACCATGTTATTTATAAACAGTTAAGCAACAATAAATGTCACTCATAAGAACAGACACTGGCACTCTCTCAAAATGATATCAGTGGCTTTACACAAATGTAAAATTACGCGCCATAACAACTGCACACTAAGCATGAGTCAGAGACTGTACTGTGAATCTAAAGCACTTTAGGGACTTGCAGTGGTTACCTCAGTGCCAGAACTAGCACGGCCATTTTGCTCACATCAGAATCCTACGTGTATATGATCTCCACTGCAGGCTATACGTGCAAAAGCTGATAAACGTTACTTCCTCGTTCTGAGACAACAGTATACAGAGATATCTAGTTGGCTCATGTTCCAAACTAATGAGAAATTCAGCAGGGAATTTAACGTTCTACAAGTTGTGGTTTCCATGAATGAATTCTTATTTAGGAGAGCATATATATGTGTTTCGTATATTGTGGTCAATATTAGTTACAAATAATTTAATTATTTATTCACTTTAAGTTTGCGAGCGCCTTTATATTGTACAGTTTATATATACTTCACTGAAAATATTTTCATTTCTGCGAAACTCACGAAACCAATAAAGCGTATTTTAATTTAACTCTACTTCTGGTAGGTGAACTGTTGCTTATATTTAAAATGTTCAATTTTACATACCAGCTTTCAATCTCTTTATTATCAAGAGTCAAAAGACACGTTATAGATAGAAAGTTCATAGAAAAATCCAGTAAAGCATTTGTGTGTATGGGTGCGCTTTTTAAAAGATCGAGCAATCGATGTATAATAGCTCAATCGATGTACAATAAGAATGAATGAATGTGTAATGTTTAACTCCCGCTTTTACTACATGCGGCACCGCAGGCGGGGACACTGATGATACACGAAACGAAGATAGAGCACCGGTGGAATGAGATGGCAGGTGAAACCAGAGATACAGCAGAAACCCCGCCCCAGCACAGTGTTGACCGCCACAAATCTCACATGTGGTTGTCGGGGATCGAAGCCGGGGTGAGAGCCAAGCGGCCTAATCGCTGGGCCACGACATGGCCCAAACACAATATAAGAGCCAATGTTAATATTGATGTATGCAAATAGACACGTCACTTTGTATTACTTTGTGCGTAACTTATTTATTGATAAAGGATATCATCTCAAGTTTTAATAATTACAGGGTTAAGAATATAATAAAGGAAGTATAGATCTGTTAAAATTTGACCTGTTAAAATATATGGATCTTCAACTGGACGACAGAGCTATATTTAATTCACACTTAAATGTTACTTCAAAATTTAATATTTCTTCGATTTCAAAACTTATGATATAATTGTGCCAGTTTTGTATAGTTAAAATATTGTTCAACTTCTTGAAGTAATTGGTTATTAAGTGATAGAGAATTAAAATACATAAAGAAAAATACCCCATAATATTTGTTGCTAATTCATTAAAAAGTTAAATATGCTTGTAATGAACTTTCTGATTCTTTTTCCCCTCTTTGCCCATGTCATTTTCTTCTTTCATTACTTCTTCGGAATATCCAACACGAATAGTCGAGAACACGTTAATATTAAAGAAGGAAATTGAGTGTCCGAAAATTATACCAGAAGTCTGAATGGCTGAATTCTCTGCGGGAAATTGGGAGACAGAAATATTTTCTGAATTAACAGTCGTAAAGTCCCATCGAGCGCAGGGACCCAGTAATTCCCACACGGCCACTGTTTACATCCGGTCAACGGCGAAACCACTCGCTCTGACATTTCACCGGCGACCTATTTATGCAGATTCAATGAGAAGTTTAAGTTGGCGTGTAGTTAACTGCATTTTGTGGACAACTTAGGAACAAAATTCACTGAGATTTATGCCTCTCCACTCGTTAACTTTTACAGCTATAGTGTAAACAATGTTAGATTTTAAACAGTGCCTACTTCCTTATATAGTTTTTTCCGCTTTGTTCATGATACACAATTCTGATACGTTAGTGTATGACGCGGTAGAACAAACAGTCGTGGGTGTCTATTCCAGTTTTACTAATGTGTCACCCTCCTTTCCATTGCTTTCATAAATGAGCTTTAAAGTGTCAATTCTTAAGGGTTTCGTCGCCCTCCCGAGTTATTCATAAGGTTCAATGTGTATCTAAATAATCAAAATATTGTTAAATTTTTGTAAAACATTTTATATGTTGATAAAGTGCTTAACTATAAACTTTATTACAAATATGAACTGAAAACAATTTGTTAAAAATCCGTACATTTGAGGTTAGCATTCTGAAAACTACAAATTTCTTAATTATAAGATTTTTTTTTGCATTCCATATCAAAGAAGTGGTACATCTTGCTTGATTGTATTGAACACCATTTTAAGTTACAGCCACAAGCACCTATAATTAAGTTACAGCTGAAAATGATAACAAGCTTATTCTTACCACGTAATAACGGAAATTTAATGCCTATTTGTAGAAAATTTCTTTGAAACGTCACAGCGTCTATATATATATTATATATATATAGACTATTGAATCAAAAACCTTAGCCTATGTACGGTTAGCGTGAAAAAATGATTAATTTCCATGAATTAGCTACATTTCTATTTTGCATTACTCAATAAAGATGACACTCTTCGGTCAGTCTCGGGCGATAAATGTTGTAGCTTTCCAGTTTAACCTAAAGCACTGTAACATCGTACTTATTCTTAAGTACATAGAAAACAGCGCATAGAAATAATTGCAATAACGGAATGCGTATGGACCTAAGCATAAAACATCAATTTTGCAACAGTAAGTACAACCTTGAGAATACGAACTAAAAAGGCCGTTAGTGAAAAGGTCGTCAACGAAATTGATATCAATGATGCAACAATCATTTAAGTAAAAAGTAAGATTTCATGGAAATGGAGTGTCAAATCGACAACAAAGAGAATTTTCGACAACGTCTAACTTTTGGTTTTAATCGAGGTTCCATAGACCAAGAATATGATCAAATATGTCGAAGATGCCCTGTTTGTTGTCAACTTGACAGTCTAATTTATTGATAAGAAAGGAAGAAACAGTATATAAGCATACAAATACTAAATACACTATGCCAGAACTTATAGCCAACCCATTAGAAACGTATGCTACTTGATGTTATCACAATTCAGATGGAGAAAAGCTTTTATGGAAAAAAGTTAGAAAAAAGGTGTTCTAATTGAAACTATATTTATTTTAAATGCTTATATACTATGTTATTTATACAGAAACAGTAGTACAAATAGTGAGAAAACTGCATTCGGCCATATACATCATCCATATATTTAGCATTTCTTTATGAATCCCTAGGAAACCAGAGGTTCTCAGAAGTGAGCTGAATCAGCTGCAAATAATTTCACGGGGTCTAGTACTTGTTATTGAACAACATTCCTATGCAGATAAGTTACATTTAGTTGATGACACTCTGAGAACCCCCAATAAGAGCTAAAAAAGCTGATAAATATACGTTGTAGAACCCATGATTTTCCTCAGTTTGAGTATCGTGCTCCCTTTAGCCCTTTAGGCCCCTTTAGGAGATACTGTAGTCGTACCCTAAATCGAACTTGACCCTTCATACAGTCAATAAAAGAAGATTGGATAAATCCTCGTGGCGGACCTTCCATAGCAATGTGTTCCTTTTTCTGCGGGGGCAGGGGGAGGTAGGATAATTATGTATTTAAATTTTAGCTCAATTCGTACCTTCTTCGTGGTTGGTTGGTTCAGGGTACGCTAAGTGCAGCTAGGAATTTCGGGGTGTATGACACGGAATTTGCTCGCTGTTAATCCTCATTCCCGAATTGGGGCAGATCTACAATTGTCAAGAGCCTTAGGGGATGTGTAAGCCTCGTTGTATGCGGCGCCACCGGAGAGATTCAAGCGCTGTAAGGGGCCTTGCCCTTGCTGGCTTTCTTCTCAGGCCCGGCCACACTTAGTGTCTTCTAACCTTATCTCACAAGGGGGCAGAGCCAAAAATGGCTTCGTACCTCGAAGTACTTAGTCCCCTGCCATATCAGTTGTCAGTCATCTCAAAGTTAAAACTCAAAATGTTTATTTCAATAGCTTCCCTTTGTTTCTACAGATAGAATCTGTGGGAAAGATAATTAAGATTTTCTATCGAGTTCAATTGTGAATGACTGATGGCTTCAAATTTATACCTCAGTAAACCTTTATGTGCATGCTGATGTTCGTGTCTAAAATGTCACATTTTTCTAAGTATCTGCTGCTCAATATTTTACTTTATGTTTGTCTGTGATTTATGGGATTTCTCCAAAACGGAAGCGATGAATAAGAATCAATAATAATTTTACCCCTTTTTAATAGTAATGTCATATTTCTCTAAACGTTGCACGTTTTCCTTGTTCCTTAAAACACGTAGTATATTACGAAAATTGTTTCCAAAATGTTTCCGAAAATTCGAGAAGCGCATGGTTTTGCTTCAAGTGAAGCATACCACACAGCGATCACATGACTGTAAAATTTGTTGGTCCCAACTTGTGTTGACGGAGCAGAGAGAGAGAGGAAAACGGATGGAGGTTCATGTGAGCAATAGTTAAAAGAAAGTTAAACTTCGTCCGCTTTTAATTCTGTTATTTCAAGTAAATTGAATGTGGCTGTGTAGGCTACAGGCTGTAGTCAAGCTGGCAAATGGGCTTTGGATTCCTTAATTTAAGGAAACGGCTCTGCTTGTCTATGGAAACGCATCCCTATAATCATCTAGGATGCTTCTTCATTAAAAGAGTGGCTTTAGAAACATTCCTATTTTTGGTTTATTTGTAAATTGAACAAAAAATGTTAAGTATCAGCCAGGGGTATAACTATAGCCATAACGTTTTTTTAAAATCGTATTCTATTGTGAAACATTGCCTGCATTTTCTGCTACAAAATAGTGCCTGAACCTAGACTTAGCCTAATAATAAACCTAATATGTTTAAAAGATATAATTGATATCATTTATATAGGGTATTCATAGATATCAAGTTTTATGACGCAATTTGGTGTAGAAAACGAGTAAGAAAATTGCCCTGTGTCTCAAACCCGACGCTTATACTCACTATGTGCAGTATATCTACTATTGATAAATAATTAGAAATGCACGAGTTATTTTAAAATAACAATTGTGAGCACAGTATTGGTGCTATAGGAATCCCCCAAAAAATTATGTTTCGGCCACTCCTTTTCTCTAATTTAAGATAGCTTTATAAAGTGTTTTCCTGTGTATTTTCTTAAACACTAAGAATTTAAGGCAGAGGTCATAACTAGGTAAATAAATAGTGTTATGTTGGTCGCACTTTATACATAAGAAATAACATTAAAAGAAGCTAAAACAGCTGAAAAGTTAAAATAACTAGTTAAAACAGCGCAAGTATTTGACTTGAGCGAAAATATCTGATAGTTTTCGCACTTTCAGCTTACAATTAACGCCTTTTTTTACATGTTTTAGTACCACTAATAGCATAGTGCAAAATATTGACATTGCTTGCACAGTTCTGTAAGTCAAATAAACATACTACATATAAATTAAGAGATGAAAAGTACCCAATAAACACAGCAAGGCAGATTAGCATTGCAACAACCTGTGTCTTCAATTTAGTTCAAGCATGTTTAGTTATACGTTGTATGTTAGATGCCGATAATTCTAACTGGGAACTGAATCCACTATTTGCCATGTTCTACGAATTACATATCCATAAGATTCTTCTTTGTGTAATAAATAAAGCTAATGCTGCAAGACTTAGTTTAGCAGACATAATTTAAACAAAGGTTGGATATATAGAAACACATGTTGCTACTTCCAATACTTTCAATTACGTCTATTACATTGGTTAAGATTTGTGCTTAGCAGAAGTATAGTGTAATATACTACCAGAATGAAAATCAGAGAAGTTAACTATGTACATCAATAAAATCTGTGTACACCATTCCTGCGGTAGGGTGGATGGAGCTATGAGCACATAAGATGTATGTGATTCTCGGCACGGCTAGGAAATTGTCTACAGCACTTATTATTTTCGAAGCTCGTGGAAGATTCATCTATCATATAAAACGGCGGTATACTCGCAACAGGTGCCTGTGGGGCGTAAGCCAATCTCGGGGAAAAACCAGCAGAAGCTACAGCGAAAAATCTTCAACTTCACACCATTTAGATCTAATGGGCAACTCATAACTAAACATTTGATTCGACTGTGAAAAAGCAAATTCTCTTTTGCGTTTTATGAGCAGTTTCAGCTTTGAGAACTCCCTTTAACATTGACATTAGATGAATTTAATTTGTGCGAATTTAAATAAGATTAGAAAAATTGAAGATGCAGTGGTTTAATGTTGTGCAGAACACTGTATGCCATGATTATTCTTTCTTTAGGAGCTTAAAGGAAAAGAGCGGGTTAAAATTAGTTGCGATATAAAACTGGATAAGTTTCAAATCTATCGTTAGTCTTGTATTAACTTCTGAATACCGCAACGAAATGTACCCTATGGTTTCGAAATGTTACATACAAGGTGAATTGGCTAACTTTAGCCCTGATTTTTGTATATTTAGCAACCAAATATGCGGCGGACATTACTTTGTATCCCACTAAGTAGTTTATCCACATATCTATATTAAACTAAGGTCCACACAAAATGGAACATTAAAACAATTCCAGCTCCAGTGGATTAGGCGACCTTAAAGATACACTGCTTCTTCTGAACCATGGCCATTTCCCTAATAGATTACTGTAGAGTCAACCTCCGATTATCACTAGTAAAATAATCGTGCATTAAATGTACTTACTGTCAACATGTTAAGAATGGAAATCATCAGAAGTTTAGAAACAACAGGCTAATACTGATTGAAAAATCCTCATATTCAAAATATACGCTTTATATTTCTGCTATAAACAGCAATATTTAGTTTAGTACATATACTAAAAAACTTAAACACTATTTCGTGCTGTATATAATGCATATTTCACCAGTTTTATATTTTATTAACATAATATAACTTATTTTACATGTAATAAATGTAGTAATTTTCTGTTATTCATTTAGTCTATGTACTCGATGCATCTATCCTACATATTCCCAACAATACGTGTCACTAAGTCAGTCTTGAGCCTTGAAAACAATAATATTATCTCAGACTCAACACAATTAATGTCACGTAACATCAATAAATCTCCGCCTTATAAGGAATTTATTTAATGCCGTTTTACTTATATTCAGTATGAAACCTGTCATGATCCCTCATATTACGAAAGTAACTGCTTAGGAGTTCTCAGTTATAAGTTCCAACATGGAGGGTAGGTATACTTATATGTGCTACTACATATAGATTAAACTTTATTATCTAATAATTCTAAAGATTTCAAACAAAATGTAACAGCTTTATTTACATAAGGAAGACATTTGAAAACATCCTACTGTTAATAGTTTTAGAAATTTAATTCCGAAAATTGCAAACCTGCAGTCCTTTTTTTCCCTCCCAATTTGAGACTCCAAGTCATTTATGCACTTTCGTTTGTGTGTGAGAGAGAGTGTGTTTCTAGTGTTTAAGACCCGCTTTTACTACATACTTCACAGCAGGCGGTGACACTGATGATACATGAGATGAAGATGGAGCACCGGTGGAATGAGATGGCGCGGGAAACTGGAGGTTCCGGAGAAAACTCGCCCTAGCGCAGTATTGTTCACCACAAACCTCACTTTGCAGTCTCCTGGGAAAGAAACCGGGACGCCTTGATGAGAGCCAAGTGGTCTAACCACTCAGCCACGGCGCGGCAGTCACCGTCGTTGTGCTTGCATATCGTGAGTCTTCTTTTCATGTGTTCATGGATAAAATTTGAGATGATAATTCTATATATAGTATTTCAATTAAAATATTAAATTTGTTTCCGTGAAGCCTACATTGCACGCACGAATTAAACAGCCATTATAGCATACATGTGTTGCTATAGAAACACATTACATTTTCCTTAATATAATGACAATAGTTATAACACTTGTCCAACTATTAAAGGATTCGTGGACTTTGACATGACAATTCATAAGCAATTTATGTAAATATTTCCTCATATTTAGCCAAAACAAGTTTATGGACTTTCATTGTATTTCATCATTTACTCTGCACGTTCATGAAAAATCAAACTTTAAACTAACGTTGCTTGTTTCACAAGTTTAAGTGTCCTTAATATGATATAAGGAACTTCACAAAGCTTATTTCAAATATCAAATCTGTAATTTGGAAAATTCTTCCATGTAAACAAGGATAGCTTGTGTAGGTGGATGCTCATAACATTTATCGCATCTGTGGGAGGTATTGAACTCAAATAGCAAGTTTGGTAGATAACAGACATCTTATTTTTGAGCTAGGTTGCTCAATCCTACTCACCACATACACACATGGGCAAACCAATTTTTTTCTAATTACGTTTAAATTCTTTTTCATTCAGGGCGCAGCAATCTTGAATTTTCTGGAAGGATGCTGTGAAGTCATCCCTAAAAGGATTAGGACCTAATAAGTAACACATGTTCTTTGCTTTAAAACAATAATATATACAAGGGTTCCATAGATCCACACACTCATTATAGACCTCAATAACAATTAATTATAAGGAAATAAGAATTAATATCTCGACTGCCTATAACACTATTTTGCATGACGTACGCGTACCAATGCATAGCTGTTTCAACTGCCACTGGGTTGTTGGGACATCCCTGTTTAAAGCCCAAAGTGGAAGTCATAACAGTTCTACAATGCCATCGTTCTCATCGCTGAAACATCAAGAACAGCAGCAGAGCTGCGTCCGCGGTATCAGAAGAACATTTGTCAGAAAGTTTAAGTCTATATTCCAAAAATAAAATAGCGTGAGCCTAATTGTCGTGCATGTTTACTGTGCCTAGGCGTACAGCACCAAATATCAACATTTTGTAACCGCTTGGCTCTCACCAAGGCGGGCCGGGTTCGATCCCAAGCGACCGCAAAGTGAGATTTGTGATGGACAACACGGCGTTAGGGCGGGTTTTCTCCGGGACCTCCGGTTTCCCCCGCCATCTCATTCCACCGGTGCTCCATCTTCATCTCATGCATCATCAGTGTCATCGCCTGCGGTGCCGTATGTAGTAAAAGCGGGCGTTAAACACTACACATTTTCAACATTTTTAAACTGCATACTAATACAACGGACAGAACAAATATTGAAAAAAGGATAAGATGTATTGAAATGAAATTACAAACATGGCACGAAATATATACAGTGCTGTAATCCCTGAGCAGGCAGGAGCTTTCCCCATCTCTTGCCTAGCCCACCTCGGTAGCGTAGATGGTAGCGTGGCTGCCTCACGTTCAAGAGGTCCCCAGTTCGAATCTCGGTCAGGGTGAGTTACCTGAGTAAGGTTTTTTCCTAAGTTTTCCCTTATCCTGATAGACGAATGTCGGGGAACTCAAAGCTCCATGGACTCCGGACTCATTTGAGCATCATTTCACCCATTTCATTCATCGTCCGATATGTCTTAACGTTGGAGGGCGTAATTTACAATATATATCTTCCGTTCAACATAACAATGAAACTCGTTTGCGAAACAGAAACATTGAGCCCAAGCGTCCAAGAGTTCTTCCAAGCTAGCCTTAATTCCTCTATTAGAATCCAGAAAATTCTGGTCATACATGTTACTGTTTTTCTCTGTCCTCTGTCAGAATATGACACCATGTTTTCCCTTCCTCAACAATGACTGTTCCAATTCTTGTGTCATTTAATGTGTTGCCTACCAGAAGACTAATCTTAATCAGGTTAAGCCGCTTCTTTTTATAATGTAAAAACAAAAAAAAGGACAAAAATGTGTTATCACAAACTTGCGTGAAGATCCATGGCGCTCAACGAAGTTTCTTTCCCGGTTCTACTGGTGTTAAATCTAACAAAGCATGGTTATTCATATTTAACGTGATAAGCCTGGGTATACAGCGAATAAAAACCAGCACGCCCAGGAAAGATTATATCTACCATAGTGGAAAAGCACACGATCTTCATCTTAGCAACGTCATTTTACATCAGCATAACTTCTTGTAGCATGACTTGATTATCAAGTAGCATCATAACAAACGGAAAAACTTTTTGTATACTATTACACCGTGCCAGAAATTAAGCAAACGTAGTTAGAACAACTCAAAGAGTGGCATTTCCTCTTACAACCTAGAATTTCCTTTAAAATGTGTTTTGCAGTAGGATTACACAAACTTCTTGTTTTATCTAGTAATGATTCTATAACTGAGAAAAAAATTATTGCATTTCTATATATCTGCAAACTCAGCATTTTACCCGATTCATCTATACCTTAATTTTGTGAGAAGAACTTCAGGATGTATATTACATTAACTTAAATCTCTTGCAGAAAATAGGCACAAGAAAATGTTTACGAAACTGGCGTATCTTCTTGAGTCATCTGCATAATAAAGCAGCGATACAAAAACGACTCTTATTTAGTGGCAGTAATACAGCCGTATACAAAATTTTATTCTTCCATCTTCTTCCTTCCTTCGAAGTCTCTGTGCAATATGCTATTAAGAAATTTAAATTAATACATTAGTGGCACAGGATATATTTTATATGCACTTTGAGCAGCAAAGTACGAAAATATGAAAAATATGAAACTCGGTAAAAATACGACTTTCTCCGAATTAGACAGTTCATTTAAAAATATTAAGGAAAGCTTTATATTACTCTTACGGGCCTTAGATTTTATTCAGTAATGGAAAATAATGTTCATAACATAAACGTATTTGAACCTCATTCAGTTTTCACATTGTATTTGAGTTCCTTCAAAAAAAAAACAGCTGTTTTCAACGTGCTTCAATTAAAGTGTTATGAGCCTTACATGTCATGAGGAGGGGCTGTATATTTGTGATTACTTTTATTAATTATAGATGACATATCCGTAACACTTCATATAGATAATTGTAAAGGTTTGAATAGCAGCTACGTGACTGTGATGTTGACTTAAAATGGGCACTGCATAACAGAAGTTCATTAACGATAGACTTGTAGAAGTTGGGTGTTATAAACCATAGAATTATTTACTTTGGAGCATTTTGTCACAGCTAAAAGCTTTTATGACTGACATCTTTAAAAAAATTATTGTGGAGGAAACTGAAGAAAATGTATCAGCATAGGTGCGGACATAGAGTAAGGTAAGTAACGCATGTTCATATCGCTGAAGTGTGCGTATATGTAGATAAATAATACTTCAAATCGTCTTGTATTTAAAGTATCAATGGCCACTTATGCTACTGTGATGCACTTTCGATAAAATACACATTAAGGAAGGATCAAATACTATCCTCAATCATTTTTGCGAAAGCTGCAGATTTGTTTTCACCGTTGACTGTATTCCAGAAAGATAACGCTTACTTTATTTTAATCTGCCAATAACGATTTTTAAACTAAGTCTGCTGAATGTTTGACATGTTTAGTATTCTAACGCTAAAACAAATCCCTCATACAGCAATAAAATCTGAATAAAAGTAAGAGCAAGCTGAGGATAACCCTGTTACTGTAATGCTTATCAGCCTTGTCGTCCGCCTTGTTCTTAATTGCCGTAACCTATGTCCTTCGAATGTGTTTTTTTTTTAAGTGGAGGATATCAGATACACTGGAAAGCAAGTGAGACGATAAAACTGCGAACTTTAATTTCATAGTTCACGGCGTCTTTCTCCATAGGGCTAGTTCAAAGTTCTTTTCATCTGGCAGTTTCCCGACTTTTGACTTGAATTCATTACAGCCGCTCCTACAGGATGACAGTGATCCATTTTCTTTCCTCTTACACCACAGACACTTCCATGTTTTGCACGCGGATTTCTAAAATGGTAATCAAACATTTAAGGGTCAAAGGCAGTATATAAATAACCAACTTTACATATACGCAAATAAGTTTGGACACATTTAACCGTATTTTTAATGCCAGAGATTACTGTAAAATCGGATAACCAACTAGACATTGTATTCTTCTTGCTGATGGTAACCAGCTACAAACACTTTTTCAAGGTGGTTATCCCTCTGACTTAGATTACTGTATATAGGACATGCCACCATGGACAAACTTTGGGAGCTGATACGTTATTTGAAATACCTTTTGTTAAGACACGTTTCCTGCTGCGGTACTTCTAAATCCTAGGCGAGTTAATGCCCATTACCGGGTCTCATTCAGTTGGCTGAGCTGTCTCATAGCGTTGTAGTAGGTATGTACACGTACGCATGCGCACACACAAAAATAAATAAAATAAATCTAAAGAAATAATAGTAATAGGATAGCAATAGTAATAAATAATTATTAGTAGTAGAGGTATAATTCCTTACTTGAAATCAGGTTAACTTTGCAGATCTTCTGATGGAATATGTTTTTGAAAAGTGATAACAGCTTACCTGAAACATAGAGGAACAAAACAGCTTATTAAGCATAGAGAAATTATTGAAATGTAGCTGTCTACGAGGAGCACAATAGTAATATCATATATTACACAATCTTAACAAATAATGCAACCTTTAACAGCTAAAGGCTGAAGTTGTAAAGGCTAAACCCAAAGAATACAAAGGCATCGAATGACACTTTTTGACTTTCCGTAGCAGTGTTGTGTATCTCACAACCTTAGGTATTCAAATAGACATTCCCCAAAATATGTAAATGTTGAACAGTTCATTTTGACATTATTTAACGCACACAGTTTAACATATTTGTAGTCAAATGTATTTTGTTAAAAATCGTACAACATTTTAATTTCTTCTTCATGTGTTCGTCTTTTATATAACTACATATAAATACATAAGTATTTCTACATATAAATACTTTTAATTATTTTGAAAATCTGCACGAATTTCCTCCATTATGAATATTATCCGTTTGGAAAACTCAGCGACATAATTAAAGCAGGTTAATACTTTACTGAAAACATCGGCTGTTGTGAATCCAGAAATATCAATTCACTAGTCGAAAGCACTAAAGAGGAGAGTAAAATAGTAGCTTCTAGAAGATTTGAAACTATACTCTGATACTATAATACCGAGCGGGTTGGCTCAGGCGCTTTCTTCTGTAGCCCGCATTCGGGAGGCCTGGGTTCGATTCACTTTGTCAACCTACCTGACCCATGGGTTTTATGGGGGTTTCCCGGGTCGCTAGGTGAATTCTGGGTAGGTTAATTATATCCCCCGTGTTTCCTGTCCCTCCATTTTATCTCCACTATCATTTCACATTACTTCTCATCTGGTGGTTTCTTTCAGGGTACAAGTGCCGGCGGTTGTCTCGGCGGTGCATGGCAGGATGACATGCTCTGAGGAAAACTACTTCCTCCTTCGGGAGGACGGTTGCCGGTCTCCGCTCCTCTGTTGGGACCATTTCGGTACCGCCAGTCAGGGATTTTGGGGGCTGCTGGGCTCGTTGCCGTCCCGCAATAGGGGAGCGTGTCCGTTGTGCTGGCCTGTGGGGGAGGTCTCTATCTAGGCAAACTATAGGGACCGTACCCTCTGCTCTGTCGTGACTCCTTAGGTCGGCCGCCCTCTGAATCCTCTCGCCTTATCCTTCCTCCCGAGGGTGACCCGCTTGGGGGCATAGAAAAAATGGGCCCAGCATGGTGGTCTACGTACTGAATCCCCTCCATAGTAAACTTCCAACCCTAATCCTAATCCTGATTCTATAATAATGATGCTACTCAATTATTTTGAGGCCTGCAACTTCAATTTCAACAGAATTCTTTATCCCAAGTGTACTAAAATGACACCTAAAATATGTGCTGATGAGGTATAAGTGTTTAAAATTGCTTCAATCTACATTATAGGTTTAAAGGTTATTAACCAAATAGCATGACTTATACCAAATGGGATGCGTTTAGTTCAAGCCACGAGTCAAACTAACTTTGCACATTAAGTATTATAAGCACCCATTTTTGTATGTGATTGCCCTTTAACTATCTATATTTCTGTGTAAATGTGTTTGAATAAATATTATACTTTTGTCTTTTTGACTCGTTTTTACAGCAACAATTTTATAGGTATTAAGCTAATAGGAATGCATTGGAATTCACAAGAAGCGATAATTTATAAAATTCGTGTAGTTCAAGCAGAGTGGTCCATTGTTTTGGAAATATACATTATTGTAAATTATCTCTGCTCATTAAATATTTAACTCCTAGTTCTTCAGCCTTGATTTATCTAAACACGTAAAGACGTGTACAGTGGTCGAGGAAGATGTACCTAATACTCATCGACTACCCTAACAAGTGAGCTTATTAGGATAATCTTTAAAAGTCTAGAGATTGCTGTACCTCTTCATACAAAAGCTTCAAGATGGGTTCGTTTTGATTGGCTTAATCTACTGCCGCATGAAGCTACGGACAGAGAATTGACTGTTTACCTGCAGAAACTTCAGTGAGGGATCCCGAGTTGTAAGTAACCAAAGATTTGGAGTATCGCAAGTGTCAAGCCACTCAATCTGCTTGTATATGGTTGATATAAATTAAGTGTGACTGATGGGTTTGTTTAGGACACGGAGTACATTAAAACAGGACATGCATATCAAAACGGACAAACCTAATTTATTTTGACAGTGACATATGCATTTCAGCCTTTATTGAGAATGATAGCCAGTTGTTTTCAAATCTATATTATCTAAGGCTTTTACCTTGATTTTGGTATGCGTATCTTTAAATATTTTTTCATTTCGAATTTTCGATTTCAGCTATACGTGTATTAAAGTCAGGGACTTTTGATCAAAGATTACACTAGACACCAATACTCTTCACAGCTTGTGTTCTCATTCTTCTGAAAAGTTTATATTTTAAACCATGTATACGTAATATTTGGATTTTTGAAAAAGGAAAACAAGGATATTATGGATAAGATTTAATTCAATTTAGAGATCGCCTTACTTTCTAGCTTACTCGTACGAAATGAATCTTTCCTAAACCAATTTCCGTCAAATAAATCTTAAGATCTGCTGCTTTAAGGCAGAACCGTATTAAAACCTTTTAAATCGTCAATAATTAGGGACTATTTGAAAAGGTATTGTCTACAATGTGCTACAGGAAAACCATCTGTATTGTCACCCAATCGTTCAGCTACGCCTACCCTTCTGACTGGTTGGCGCTCGCTGAGGGTGTGGTGGAAAACTACCACAAGTCAATGCACCGTCCCTTTCCCCTCACCATGACTTTTGGAACAGCCATGATATTTCATCTAACCCGGAAGCTTCTAGATTGGCCAATCGGTGCCTATAAAAGCGATGCGTTACACAACTGTCTGTGGTACGCGATTTGTAATTGCACTAACTGTAATTCGGTGGAAATAAAGGAATATTTCTATTTCTGCAACTTGGACTTTTACTTCTATGAACCCACAAAGTCACAGTATAATTCCCTAGGTTTCATATGACTCATTTGGCAGTATTTTAAACTTTCTGAAACTTAAAATGGTACGTTTAATTAATACGAAAGCACCTAGACGTATATGCTGAACAGAACGTTCCAATAACTTTGGAAATTGTGGACACAGACTCTGAAATTAAATGTTTTTTAATTTCTTTACTGGATTTCACTTTACATATATCTGTAAGCGAGAGCAATGGTTACAGATCGTCTATCAGGCAAATAATACACGTTTTATAAAATCAGTGTTGTGGTTTCCTCAGGGTGACGGTTGCTTTTATGGAACCCACAAATCGTGTCAAATTCTTTTAGTGCATAAATATGACTAAGTGCATGATTAACACAACCATCAATACAGTTTCCTTGGCAGAAGGCTTACTCATCTGCTAATATGGAGGAAATGCGACTTTACTAAGGTAATTATTTTTTGTACCAGTGAACATGGTAGCTGCTAGGGTCTTGGAAACTTTCTGAAGAAATGAGGGATCCTGTCTTACTGAAAACTAATTTTATTTCAAACTATGTTACAGTCATATTTTCTCAGCACTCCTATTTTCTTTATAACGAAATTCTATATTTAGAAACAATTTTACTGTTGGTTGCTATACAAGTATTAATTCCTATTCCGTTTATATAAAAAAAATGTTTTAACATAAAAGTGATGCTCCTTCAAAGGCAAACTCCTATAATAGCCCAAGCTTTTATCCAGGAGTAATTAAGTTCAGAAAGGGGAGCGTACTTGAATTGTTAAAATTTGGTCCGATTTATCCGCTTAATGTATATTTCCGTACATGTGGTTGGAAGTATTATACTGTCGCGAGGCATTGTTTTGCTACTGCGTAGACGAGCACCGAGAGAGATAGCAGCGGGGAGTGAAAGAGACAGATAGCGTCCAAGTCACGCCCACGGACCAACTAGCGCTGAACACTTGCCGAGAGAGAGCAACAGAGGGAGAAGGAGACGGAGATAGTCTGGATGTTCTCGCTCTATCACGAAGGGCCGTAACGCTTCGGAAGTTTTCGAGAAACTTCGCCAACCTTCGAGGAACAGCGGCTAGTATATAAATGCAGCTGAGCTGGAGTTGAATGGAGTCCGTCAGTGTCAGCAGGGAACTGCTAGAGAATTATCAATGGTCAGTTTCCGTGCAGTGTGAGTGTGGACATTTAAACTGTATCGAGTTGCGAGTTGAGTGCTGACAAATATGTAGTGATTTGAAAGCGAATTCTTTTGTTTATTTACGTGTGCAGGAGCCACGAGAAACTGTGCTGGTGTATGTTACGTCATCCTGCCGCCCAGGGCTGCACGAAAGTGTCTTTCTACGCAAGAGCATTCTGAATTTCTGCAATTTTGACTTTTAATTTCACATACCAACAAAGTCACAATACCTTAGAAACGATATCATTTGGTAAACTATGCTGTTCAAGTGCGTGTGGTACCAGAAAAGTTTGGTCTTAATAAACGTTGCTCTGATTGCTAAATGACTTACTAATTTCATTTCTCCTTTATTTTAGTTAGTCTAGGAGTACTGCTTGTTATGTTTCCAAGGACTACGCTATATTCCTATGTTGCTGAAAAATCTTGGTTTTTCTGGCTAAATCGCAAAAATATCCGTTGCATAAAGATAGATGTGCCCATCATACGGACTAGCAGTGGCACTTCATATAAACTCTCCCATTGAAGCAATATGATCTTGTGATCTGACAGTCAAAGCGAAGCATTTTAACTCTTGCGCCCTTTGTCAATTTCTGTTGCGGCGGCAAATATGATGATAGGATCGTCGAAAAAAATCATTTTTCCACCTCTTTGCATATGATGTTATGTGCTAAAGGCTTGCTTTATTTTTGTGAAGCGCGGTATTAAAATTTAATGGACCATCCGATATAAGCTATCTCTGGTTGTCAATCAAGCCAATGCTGCCGAGCATGCTTTTTGATCTTCAATGTGGTAGCGGTTGTTTTCAATACTGTAACTGTTGCGATGCTCTTTGTTCGGCTATACTGCCACGATAATCGATAGCAGGGAGATCAATTATCGATATGTACGCTAACTGTCAGCACAATATGACTGATAACTTACGTACCTCTATCCAACTGCATCACTCCTGGCTCTGTTCAGAACACACCTCCAAAGCAATAATCTCCCAGGAAATATTCCATTTCTCCTGGAGGAATTTTGTTTTTGCAAATCAGCAGATATTCTGATTCTAATTTTAAATCTACAGTGACGTCATTTGTGTAATGTACTGAATGCGGTCCAATTCGAAAGGATTTTAAAGAATATCCAAGGAAGAAAACTAATGCTGTCGAGGATCTTAAAAAGCAGAGAATTATAAACAATTTTTTTATAAAAATATGGCATTAAAACATTACAGTCATTTAAAGAGAGAATAGGGAAAGACAAGTATATCAAGATATGTAATAAAGAAGCAAGACTGGGGTATGCATGTCCAACGACAAGTCTCATGAATTTAAGTGCATTATGAGAAAGGAAACACGTGGAGATGCACTACCTGTAACAAATTATGTTGTATTTGCTACTGCTTTCTAAAATGTAATAATACTAATGTAATAATACTAATTTCGCAATTCTATTCTAAGTACCAACTTGCCAGTTACTTATTTTTACGGGCTAATAGCAGTATTGGCTTCCTCTGTCTGCATAATTCCCCACTTCCAATATTCCTTTCCCTCCTTTCAACGTAAATATTTTTATGGTTACCAGGTTAGCCACTTTATTACCCCATTATAAAGTTGGCAAGATATTTAACATAAAATTAGTTAGATAGAGTCAACATGAAAAATGCAATGCCATGGCCGGGATTTGAACCACGAATCTCCTGGTTTCCGTCCAGTTGCTCTACCCCATTGAGCTACGATGCCCAACTTGCCGCATGACATTAAATTCTTCATTTGACTCGTATATTTCCCCGATAAACCATTAGGGGATCTCTCATTAAGCCCAGGTCTCAAATACGGTGTATCTCGGATGCGAGAGCCCCTAGTGGTTTACCGGGGAAATTTACGAGTCAAATGGAGAATTTAATGACGTGACGGCAATTTGGCCATTGTAGCTCAATGGGTTAGAGCGACTGGACGGAAACCAGAAGGTCCGTGGTTCAAATCCCGGCCATGGTATTGAATTTTTCATGTTGACTCTCTATCGAAAACGTTAGGCTATATACAGCTAAGATGAAGGAGTGATTAATTTTCATTCATTAATTAAGATTAGATGTCTATATACAGGGTTAAACTGGTTAAAACAGCAGCCACGGTCTTTCATAAGTAGGATGTAAAACGTTACACTGGAATTCAATTTATTAAACAATTACCACCATTTTGCTATTTTTAAAGGAAAAACATATTCAGCTGAGCGTCACCAGGTTTCCAGTATCTGGATTGTTTTCGTTAAAAATATTTTCCGCCAATGTATTGTACTACTATACCTCATAATTGGAATCTAAAGGTTTCTTCAGCAGATACAGATTTCTAATGCAGATATTTGACTGAGAACTTATGAAATTATATACGCTTATCAATTTAAGAAGGAAAGTGAATTCCAATCACTTTGTGCATTGTTAAAAGGTGTATATTTAAACAAAAGATGTTTCTTCTGGACCGTAACCGCACATCAATATAGCAATATGCATTTTGTATTACAAATTACCGAGCGGGATAGAACAGGCGGTTTCGGCTGTGGCCCGCATTGGGAGGTCTGGTTTCGATTCCCGCGGCAGACCTACCTGAACCATGCTTTTTTCGTGAATTTTCCCAGATCGCCAGGCAAATGTTGGGTTGGTTAATCACATCCCCCGAATTTCCTCTCCATCCATTTCACATCATCTCTTCTCTAGTGGTCCCTTTCCGGGTAGAAGTGTTGGTAGATGTCTCGGCGTTGCATGGCAAGCTGATATGCTCTGAATAAAACTTCCTCCTCTGGCAGAATGCTCTCCGGTCTCCGAACCCGGTCTGGCGGGGCCGTTTCCGGACCGCAGTCGCGTGAGCTGCTGCTCTGCCGGGGAGTTTCCAACTGGTAAGATGTAGGCACCCTGACCTTTGCATTGCTGTGGCTCCTTGGGAGGGCAGCCTGTGTCTCTTCTGAATCATCCCTGCTCCCGGGGATGCTCATTTGGTGCATAAGTACAATAGCTCAAGACTGTCCGCAGTGCCGAATCTCTTCCGTTCCGTAAACCAATTCAATTACAAATTGTTACACTTGATTCCCATCCTTATGTAAAATGGTTACTTGAGCTTCACTCTAAGTCAGTATAACAACAACTTCCATTTCATTACAGTTTTATTTTGATAGAAAGAAGTTTTAACTATTATTCATAAGCTGCACCTGGAACATGAGAAATGAGAACATTATAATGAGGCACCTAGTGGTTTATGTCGTAAGTACTTATCCGGTATTTTCGGCTGTAAATAAGTTTAACCATTGGAATAAAGTAAATACATCAGTGAATTAATTTGTGTATAAAGACCAAAAGCTTCTAACAACCTTTTTTCTGAGGTTTCACAACCATAAACTAAAGGATTGCCATAAATAATCATGATGGATTTCAAAGGAATGTTGGTTGTTTGTTACAACACGTGCAGGGGCAGTTGGATCGAATAGTAGTTGGGTTGAATAGTTCTTTTAACAAAAGAAACGTAAGAAACAGTATCCTTAGCAGAGTTCTAAAGGATGGCACTTGACTTTGTTTGAATAGGGTATTCTTCGGACCCTTCATAATGGCATGACATAATAGTTACAAAGGGAATCTTTGGTTGAATAAAGGACTTCGAGAATTTGAAAGTCACACACACCCACGCGCAGCTGTGGAGGAGATTCAGTCCTCGACGTAAAGCCGATTAGGGCAGTCATCGCCTCTGTCTTGGTGGAGGGCAAACCAGAAGCGATGAGAGAAGATATTTGTCGGTTCATATGTACGTGAAGAACGAATTAAGTTTTATCGAGTAATAAGCATTTCGCATATAGTAACTCTAAACAGTGATATTGGTAACACTTGGTCGGCAACTTCAAGTTTAATGTAATGATAAAAAGAAGCAATCATTAAACCAGTTTGAAACTGGAATTCCAGTGTAACTAAAACTATCCTTCTCATACATACTCACGCATACCCTGAGAGAAGCCGTTAGGTGATGTAATCATGCGTTAAAGCATAGTTTTGAGCACTCATGTATTGAAATGTACACATACACAGTTCTTATTCTGATCACAACCTAACGTAGCCCAACAACATTGTAGCTAACATGCAATTAAATATCCCAACGCCCAAATGGATTTTCTTTAGAGGTGCGGTAGTCTTGTTCGTGTTCCAGTTTAATTATGGGTTACTACGAATTATTCTTTGTTTTAATTTCTGTAATACTTTGTGTTAATTGTGTTAATTTATGTTATTTAAGATTTTATTTCGATGTGTATGGTGTTTAGTAGCGTTACATCCTCTGTGATGTAAGTTTAGGACATCACTACCAGCGGTTATTAATATCTTCCTATAGGGTAGAGTGGGACTATTCCGCTCATTTCAAATTTCTTTATTAATCACTTAAAGCGTACAAGTGCTAAAAACACAAATAATTTACTTGCTATAGTTGTGATCAAATAAAACAACGAATGTTGCACAGAATTAACGGGGTTATTCCGCCCGGTACTGGGGCTATTACCACTCACACCAGTTTTGCATTTTAATTAAATGCATTTGTCACAAATGAAGCTTTTCTTAGCAACTGCACCAACGCACACTTCGTGACACCCATAGTCCACATTTCTGGTATTTGATCCAGTCTCCTTTGGTTGCTGACTTCTGAGAATAAAACTTTAACCCAAAAAATCCACATGGTCCATCTTCCTCATCACTGTATTCTATTTGGACTGGAACAAAGGCATCACTTGACTCACTATTCCCACAATTTAGTTTTACAATAGGTCTACGCTTCTCTTTCTTTTTGCTCCGGTGCACATCCAAGGCCTCTTGCTGCCAAGTATTTTAATCTGGAAACTAAATCTTTCACGTCCTCCAAAATGAACACTGTAGGATGACCAACTGTACTGTACGCTCCTCCTTCTAATGCTTCTTGACGTTGCTGTACATGAACACGATCCTTGAGTGTAGAGTAAGCCCCGCTGCTCCTCTCATACTTACATCGCCGTTTAATGCGCTCCTAACAGCACGAGCAATGTCGTACTCGTCCAGTTTCGTTACAGCTCCCTTTGTTTATATGTGTGTACCATCTGAAATGATCAAATAAAATTCAATAATAATTGTATAAGAAATAATTAGGTTAAAAGAGTGCAAAACACCTGTATTATAACTGGGTGAGTATAATCCCTCTTTGCTTGGGTGGAATAGCCCCAAATGTCGAACTTTTGAAATTGCGCGCCATGTGAGAGCTATGATAAAAGAAACGTGCCATCTGCTATGCACGGACGAAACCCAAACTATAACCTACACTGCCACAATTAAAAATCTATCTGCAGATACTAGACACTAAGTTACAAACGTTATTTCTTATTCAAGACAAAAAACGCAAAGTAAGTTACTTACCTTCTAATCTTCTTTTGTTAATACTACTGAAATTGCAGCCCACAACTCAAGTAAATTCATAGAAACGTAGCACAAACACCAAGCTTGACAATGAACTGGCAGGGAAGTCATCGCTGCCCATGATTGTTGGCCAGGAAACCAATTTGCTTATTTAGGACGAAATAGCTCCGTGAGCTTGGTAGCCCGGCATTACCCTATGCTTTATTTTCCCAGTTTTTTTCCATCCTTCATCTTGCGTTTTATGTGAGAAAAGATTAGGTAAATCTCCCATTTTCCATACTTAAGCATACAGAGGAAACTACTATTTCAATTCCTCTGTCACATCCTCCTATGCGCTGTTCATAATGCATTTATGTCCGTAAACAGGTAAGAAATGACGTCCGGGATAGTTACTGTGTGATATTATTAACTATTGCTAATTATTAACTATTTCTAACAAATGTTATCCACTTCTTAATCATTTTAAGTTTTAGAAAATGTAAATTCTATCAAAAATATCAAAAGATACATTTTAATCTAAGGCCGACAAAAGATTTGACTGCCCTTCCAATTGCTTAGTTTGTGAATTGTCTCTAAAATATTTCTTACATTTTGTGGAGAATAACACAGTGAATTACATGAAGCATATATTTAAAGGCTCTTTCAAGTATAGTTAATGCTGATATACATTTTCGGCTACCACATTATGAATAAAGAAGCGGCTATTCGTACACATGAGGTAGAGATTTTCAACTCCGCAACACGATAATGGCACATAATGTAACAAGTTTTAGGAATATTTGGCGTGGGCGCGTGGGAACAGAAATGGGGATGGGATTAACTTTGGGCACAGAAATAGTCATACGCGATGGTCACCTAGCAGACAGAGTCAGAATTAGAGGCAAGTAGAATATTAAAAATTAAAAGCCAACATATTCACTAATGGAAGTAAAGTAGACACAGGAGTGGAGTCAGGACTTATCATACCCATAGACCATAAAATCGTATAGACTGAATGAGAGGTGTTACCAAAATAAAGCCCAACAATTTGCTATTATTAAAGCACTGGAGCAGTTACAAATACTTCAAGAAGTACATCTCAAAAATAATTAACACTCACACTGATAGCAAAACAACAATTGGATGCCTAAACAATTCCTACAGCAACCTTCACCAAATAAAAAGAAAAAGACAAGGGAACAGGAAGCTGAAAAAGGAAGCCAGGACCTCCGGGTCAATCCGCAAATTGAAAATCACGGAAATGAGATGCTTAAGAAAACAGGAAACGAGGAAGGACAAATTTCCAGTGAGTACAACTGAATACCGCCCAGTGACCTTATGAGTACAATATCTTCGAATGGAAAGATTCACAAAGTGAAAGATAGTGACGTAAAAGTGACACAAATCTACAAAGAGTGCACTGACAAAATGGGGATTCCCTTCTGTAAAAGTTAGGCGATAAATAAATAAACCGCTTAATAATACAATGACAACAGGACATCGCGAGATGTATGATAGGATAACAACTCTGACTTAGATTAGTATACAGTTTGTTTCAAAACGACACCGAACGATTATGTGCGTTGCGTAATTTATAACTTAACTAGTCCGAATTTCGGTGTCGCAGCTTCGAAGTTCTGTTTGGTATAATTTTATGCTGCATTAAATATTACATGATTTTGTCATTAGGCAGCGCAGGAAATACTAGTGCGGGAACCACAAAAGTTGTTACTGGGACGCACCAACCACGAAAACAAAAGCATTGCTCCTTGCTCTTTATCAGTGACCCTAGTACCCGCCTCGGTAGCGTGGTGGTAGCATGTCTGCCTCACGTTCAAGAGGTACCGAGTTCGGTCAGGGTGGGTTACCTGGATAAGGATTTTTTCCGGAGTTTTGCCTTATCCTGAAAGACGAATGTCGGGTAACTCTAAGCTCCATGGACCCCAGGCTCATTTGAGCATCATTTCACCCATTCCATTCATCGTCCGTTATGACAACGTTGGAGGACGTACATTAAAAAAATGACCCTAGCCTACCTTTCAGGTAATGGAGGAAAGGGCACTTATTTCTACAAAAGTTGACTAATAATTCGACTGTTGCAAGGTTGCTCTTCAGTGTAAAACTACACATTCTGTCCTAACAGGGAGGATTTTGCGCGTACTTAGATAGCAAATCCAAGCAATTTGGAGCGCTATACCCACGCCGAAATGACGGATATGGTTTTGATGTATGGAAGAGCTGAAAGAAGTTCAACGAACGCACGTTTAGTTTAGTTTCATTAACAACATGAATTGTTAAAATAGTTACATCAATGATAATATTTATTTGTTTAAATTCAGAGCATTTTGTTATGATCTTAATTTTAAAATACATTCAACCACTTACTGTAAATATCAACAGCTTCTTTTACAGTTACAAATGCTTTATTTAGCATTATCAAACACGTGAAATAAAATGCTCGTCTCGTTGCATAAGGTATTTAGTTTTGGTTAATTTATCTACAATTCTTTGATGTTTTCTGTTCTGTTTATCATTTAATGCTTCCATCCTCAACCTCACTAGCATTAACTTCTCTCTAAAAGGTACAACTTGCATATGTCCACCAGCTTATTTGCCATCATGGACTGCTATAACTGAATTTTGTAACACGTTGAACACTCATAATCAATAATTAAGCAATAGATTCCTTATTACGGTTTCACAAACCGAAGAAGTTCTTAATAGTAGCAAGATACTGCAGAGTATGCCGGTATGTATACAAACAGCTACAGCACGCAGCTCGGCGTGTGACCTATACCTGAGAACTACGACAGCGTGAGGCGCGCGTCGTTTTTCCTGTCACTGCCAAACCTACACTCATTCTGGAGAACTTTTTCGCGGCTCTATTGGCGGTAAAAAACTATCTATATGTGTCACATAGATGCTGAGCAACTACTTCTATATGTTTGTTTGGCGTCGTTTTGAAACATCCTGTATATAGAACTTGCCGGAATTAGATGTACAAACTTTGGGGGCTGATATGTTATTAGAAACTCTTCTTTGTTAAATCACGTTTACTGCTACGGTACTTCTAAGTCCTAGGCGAGTTAATGCCCATTACTTCATCTTATCAAGTTCGCTGAGATGCTCTTATAACGTTATTGTATCAAAAACAGCTCCAAAACTGGCGAGTTCCTCATCCATTACATTTGTTATCACGAAACAGAGTACCAAAAATAGATTCATTTCTGGATGAGTAGAAGGTAAAGGACGCCAGGTTTTATAGGAATTCCTGAAAACAAAGATGTACTCGTCGCAATGAGAACAAACCGCCGCTTATATTCGCTCCATCTTACTACAATTGCGTCTTAGACATATCACTGTGGGGAGGATTCTACAGGAAATGTTCCAACATTTTCTACGTGATAAAGTACACAAATGAAGCGTGGAGACTAAACTTTGCAACAGTGATATTTGGAAAAAATTGAAAATTACTTACTGTTTGCATCCCATATCATGTTCACAGATGAAACAAGATTCACGCGTGAGCAGATATTTAACTATGGGAAAACACATGTTCGGGCCTTCGAAATTCCCTATGCTACATTTCATAGGTCGCATCAAATAAGATTAGGTGTTAATGTGTGGGCCGGCATTGCAGATAACTTCTTAAAACATAACCATACATTTTGCCGACCTGACTTAGTGATCACAATTACTTACTGTTCCTGCAAGAAGTTTTGCTTGATGAAATGGAAAAAGATCCCCTTGCTATCACACGGACATTCTGGTTTTAACATGATGGGAAACTAGTTCACTTTTTGGCTGAAGTACGCCATCTTACTGTACACATAGGGCAGCATTATTTGGTCGGCAGGGTCCCCAGACTAAGACTCTCTCTTTTGCGGGGGACTCATGAATACTATAGTGTATGAGACGAATTTTGAATCTGAAGCGGACCTTGTGGCAGGAATCGCAGCTGATGAAATCAGAGAAATGGTTGGTGTCTCTGCAAGAGTACGACAGAATATGGCACACCAATGCACTGTTTGTTTTCATCGCAATGGGCGTCTGTTAATTAATTTGTTTTGAATGGTAAGCGTGTGATTAAATGTAAACGGCGAAGTGTTCTGATTGTTCCTTGGAAAACGATTACGTAACTTACTAAGCTAAATATGTCATATTCGCTTAGTTTATTTTGCCGTAAGTGCTTAACAAACTGGGTAGAAGTCAGTACTGATATTACCTCAAACACCACGTAAACGAAGGACCACAGTAAAAGATGTGCCTTAACAAAAGGGGTTTCAAGTAATGCTATCAATCAGCTACCAAAGTTCGTCGGTCTAATTTTGGAACATTCTTTATAAAGCTAGTAATTAATTCAAGTCTTATCAGTTAAATAGTACACATATATAGGACAAGAAGTGAAAGGAAAGCACAATTACAACTAAATTATAGATTAATCAAAGAAACCAAAGCATATAGTATTGCGATTACTGAAAGGAGACCTGTTGGCAATAAACTATTCTAAAATATACATTGTATTGTTTGACATTACGTTACAAAACATTACATTGCATACATAGATGTTTGTTGATGACTTTGCGTGAAGATTTATGAACATTAGCTAGCTATGACTGCATATGTTTCTATTGATGAATGTTGACTTATTAGCCAAAGTTATGTTATTTACTAAGAGTGTACACCTATAATACTCCGTATAATTTATAAAGAATTCAGTATATGGCGTTGGTAGTTAAATGTAAATTCCTTTCTTGATACCTTCTTGCCTATTGTCGTAGTTTCTTGATAGGTTCTACGTAAGGTTTGAATATCGCGACTGACGAGTTCGAAGCAGCCTATTAGTCTTGCTAGGTGTAGTCCATGCAGCAATGCTTCTAAAACCATGTGGTGAATTGTACTCTTTCTGTGCCTTCAAAAACGTAAAAGTAGTTTCGTTGTAGGCACCCCCCCCCCCCACCGTAGTTTCTAGACACTACTACAGATAGGCCAATTCATTATTGAGATCATGGAATTGGGCAATATGAAACTCACCAACTTCAAATGCATGTTGATCTTTTAAGTGCTTTGATGTCCATACCCTCTGGAGAAACTCATTCAAATGCATCGTAAGATAGGGGATGCTGCATAGTGCAACCGAATTCAGTATTTGGGTCTTAACAAGTGAGAAATCAGGAAGGTTACTACAACAAGTAGTAAGCAACAGCAAACCAGTCAGGAGGTCTACACAGTCCACCTTGCCAGATTTCATCAGTCTCCACCTAGGAGTAATTCTGACTCAATTCTAGCATCCAGAAGCATAGAATCCCATGTATTTGCGGGATATGTAAGACAATCTGCAGAAGCTCTTATTTAGAGTTTCCACTGCATTCGTTCGTAATATTTCAAAAAGTCTAAAGAGAAAACCTAACGCTAGGTAAACAGCTCTACTCACATCTAAATTCCTCATGACAAGATTTTCCACAAGTTTAAGGAATATTTTTACACATCATCTATAAAATCAAATTCATTCAATGTATTACTGAGCAGTTCCCTTGCGTGGCAGGCAAATCTTGCTCAAAGTGCTCCATGAAGCAACGTAAACATAGGAAAATACTCCATAGCGTGTCATCGAACTCAAATTGTTTATCTCTGTCTGTCAATATTCCAGGATACGATATGATTTTAGTATTTCATCCATGTTGGTTCTAGCAAATAGAATGTATTTGGAATCCTGAGCTTCATTTTTCCATATTACTTCAATAAGGACACATAGCTTTGTTTGTAGATTGGGTAGAATTACATATGTCCTTTTATTGTGCTACGCAGATTAACTATACAGTGCGAATCATAACAGCTAATATTAAATACAAGTGTCCTAATATAAGTCTTCTATATACCAAATTACATACATTATGTATACTTCCATGATGTTCGGCACTTATTTGGTTATAACTTCTTACTTTCCAGTTCTACATATATTATTTAACATACTTGAAGACAGTTCGAAATCCCTTTGCTTTTCTTCAAATTTTAAAGGCTCGTAGATTTGAATGTCCCTTGGGTTTTCTATACTGTGGAAGTTAAGTGCTACATAAAGTTCTCATCTATATCGTAACCTTGATAAACGTGCGACTGTGCTGGATAATAATCTTCTAGTTGAGTAGCATATCTGAGGCTCTAACATAAGCAGAGAAGCTTAGATTCCAATGTTTGATCCAGCTTCCTTAACTTAAACTCAAAGCTTCATTGTTAAAATAAGAATCGCCACCTCTTTGAAAATGAAAATAATCTTAACGGAAATGTACGTATAGTTTACAAATACACACCTTCTACAAAAGTGTAGAATAGTAAAAAATAACTAAAGGAGATTAGAGTGGTGCAGAGAGGGCAATGGAAAATACACAAGAGTGAAGGAAGGCTACTTTTTTACTGAACCTCTAATGTGTATACATTTGCGTGGCTCATCCTACAAATTTCATTTCTCAGAGCCAGAATAGGTAAATCTAACAGCAATAGAGGAAGAGTGAGGGAAATAAAAATACCGCCCCCTTCCCTGAGATAGTGAATTCCATTTCAGTAGAACTGCAGGAAAGGCACTTTAACTCCACCGAGCAGATTTGTTTCATTTACATGCCCCTATCACTCAACGCTTAATAAGTTGGAGTGCATGTGTAGTTTATGATAATTTGAGCACTGTGTACGTCAGCGGCGATGCGAGAACATGCTTTGGCTGAAGAAAAATCATCCATTCAGAAAATGAGGATCGATCTTCAAGTTGCTCGCAGAAATCAAGAAGGCTCTTCTCTGAATTCTTCTTTTACCGCATCTGGTTGAAGTGGCGCAATAAACTAAAACGCTGGGGGTCAGACATGTCGTATATTTAAAAGCTTTTGCCTTTCTAAGTTTCTGATTTAACTGGATAAACAGTAAAAATCGAACGCTGTTTTGTAACATTACCTACATGATTTGGGGAAAAGATCTCTCAGGTTTATTACCTAAGTAACCAATGTAAATTGTATACGTTTACAGATTTAAATAGAGGACCAAATAAGCAAGGAGTTCTATAAGATCTACTTAAATAACACTGTATTACTTATAACGTTGCGATAGATTCTAGAGCGTGTTAAAATTGCTTAGCTCGATACCCTTGGCTACTTGGAGGTATTGAGGTATGTCTAATCAATTGAAATAATTCCTTGATACTTATTCACACTTCTAAACCTTTACTTTTCGCATTTTTATCTATAGACACACTTATTAGACAATTCCCTTAATGGTAGACAATGAAGGACAAATCGAGAGCTTGCGTGACCGAGGTATTAGGGAGTAATCATTCCTGGCTTCTGCTCATTGGGCAGAGGGTTAAATTGATTAATGAAGGTGGTATAGCTCAAGTATCATGCTGCATATCCAGCTTACCTTAGAAAACTATTCCCTTTTCAGTTTTCATTCCTTTACTGTGACAGAAAAATCTGGCTGCATTCAGAAAAAATAAATTAGAAATTCAAGCATTAATTAATTCAATGTTTGAAGAAAACTGAAAAGTTTTCATCCCAGTAGAGTCAACCTGAAAAATTCAATTCCATGGCCAGGATTTGAACCACGGATCTCCTGGTTTCCATGCAGTTGCTCTTACCCATCCAGCTACCATGGCCATCTTGTGGTCCTGACATTAAATTCTGCAATAGATTCATATATTTTCCCGGTGAACCACTAAGGGCTCTCGTATTCGAGAAGCACCGTTTGTAGCGACTTACTATTGTAAGTACCTGAACCCTAGGCTTCATCATTATACCATTATTATTTAAGTTAATTGATGGAAATTAATAATTTCTTCACATTATCCGTATTTAGTCTAAATTTTTTGGATAGGTAGAGTCAACCTGAAAAATTCAATGCCATGGCGAGGATTAGAACCACGTGGTTCACCAATGGAGACGTTGTTAAAATCGAGGTCATGGCATTGAATTTTTCAGGTTGACTCTATCCAAAACTTTAGTCTATATACGCTTAGTGTGAAGAAATGATTAATTTCCAGGTTGACTCTATCCAAAACTTTAGTCTATATACGCTTAGTGTGAAGAAATGATTAATTTCCATAATTTTTTTTCGCAATATTCAGTTAGTTTCAAGCCATGCATAACTATGCAGTTAATACTGTAAGCGTAAAACTAGCCTATAATACACACATAGGCTAATTTTAGTTAACATTTGTTTTATGTCTCATGCAAGACGACTTACAACCGCGATATTAAAAGGAGTGAAATGTGGAACTAATTGGAAAAGCAGGCTTCTAAAAACAATGTGCAAGTGGGGAAGACACAGACAAAACAATTTCCCGGTGCTAAGTCATGCAATACATACAATTTAAGGAAGCACTACATTTACACACTGCATGAAGTTACAGAGTTCCATTTAGAAAGGAATGTACAGATTACCCGCCGCTGTCAGAACTGATACTGCGACATTTGAAAAAGCGGAGAAATGCGATAGTCTGTTTATATACAGTGTCACTCAACGTCATCTCAAAAAGTGATGCAAAACAATACCGGATACACATTCACGGAAAGATGTAATTAAGATAAATCAAATCACTTTTGTCATTATTAGCGTAATCATTATTATATTTATTATTAATACACGATGCAATGCTATTCAAAATGAAAATTTTTTTCAGTCACTTCACGAATGTAAAAGACTAGTTACTAGAATATGTATACACTACAAAATTTCTTGTGAATATTGTAACCTTGTGGGTTCGTGAAATTAAAAGTCCAGTTGCACAAACTCAAAATGTTCTTTGTTTCCACCGAATTACAGTTGGTTCACTTACAAATCACAGCAGGATCACGTATCTCACACAATTACGTAACACTGCACCTGCTACTCAGCCACAACTCGCTCTCTCGATCCGACTAAGAACTCAGGACTGAGGACTGAGAACTGAGAACCGCCCGAGTCGTCTAATGCGTTGCTTATATAGACAGATCGCTGCATCTCGAAGCTTCGCGGCTCAAGATGTTCCATACTTCAGGGGGAGGGGAAAGAGACGGTACGGTGGCTCGTGATATTTTTCTAACCATTACCTCAGTGGGCACCACAAGATAAATGGGTATTCGTGGTCTGAATGCCTCCTGTCCCGCACCCAGCTACCAGTTGGTCGTGACTTCCGACGATTGGGTGAAAATATAAACTAAACTTAAAACTAAAATAACTCATATTATGAACTATTGGCTTTAGTCTACTTATTACACAGACATCGAATATTTCCACACAAAAATGGTTATTATGTATTGAAAAATGCCGGCACCATCATAATCATAGTCATCTTAATAAGTAAATGTATAAATAAATAAAATAAAAAGTTATGATTAGTTCTATATCATCAATTTAACTGTCTAAACTGTTTACTGTAGCGAGCGGGAGCCTCTGTGGTCCGCTTTCGGGAGCACGTGTGTTCAATTTCTGCGGCCGACCTTCCTAATCCATGGAATTTTACGGCGAATTCTGGAATGGATAATTAGGTGCCTTGAATTTCCTGTCCCTAGATTTCACCTCATATCTCAATTCGCTTCACCTTTCGTTCTGGTTGGCTATTTCAGGTTTCTTTAATGTTGGTGGGGGTTTCAGCGCGCATTGTAGCGAATATTCTCTCCCTAAAGCCTCGTCCTCAGTATTGGGGAACTGCAAATATCCCGGACTCCTCAGGGAGTGTGTAAGCCTAAAGGTACAGGAGAGCTGTTTTGACGCGGGGTTTCGATCTGTGGTCTTGGCCACTCTTGCAGTCTCTCTTCAGGTCAGCCACTCTTAGAATTCTCTCATCTCACCTTTATCTTTTGAAGTCAGCCGTCGAGGCCATAGGCAAAAGCTCTCTGTTTAGTTCTAATGTTAGTAATATATACTGCCGAAGCGAGATCATAGTGTCGCGGCAACAGGCACAAAAGTTTCGGCACAAATAGAAAACTGAGGGCGGCTATTGTTTCACGGTAATAAAGAGCTTGCGTAATCAGTTAACGATCGCGCGGCTAGTGTAATCAGATAGCCGGCTGAGATAAAAGCTGAGATAAATTACTTGCCTGCCCAGACAGGATTTCACGTTTCCGGAAGGTGACAGAATATTCGGATTACGTCATTAGATTCCCTGTTGATTCCAGAAAAATCTAGTGATTGTACAAAACAGTATTGAATTCATGAATGGGTGTATAAAAATAAGCTATGGCTAGTGATGAGTCAGTTGTGTGTAAAACGAGAGTCAGCCGTGAAGTGTTGTAACGAAAGTTAAAGTTTGTCAACGACCTTGGTGCTGTAGACTGTGATATGCGATGCAATGTTGTTACGTGGCAGTTGAACAGTGTATTCCTACGGAAATAAAGAACATTTAAAATTTCGGGAATTCGGAATTTTAATTCAACGAAGCCACAAAGTCACAATAGGTTCCCCCTGCGATATTTTGTCACAGAGTCAACTTCTACCGCACTACTTAAAATTGCTGCTATTGAAGGACAACATGAAACCAACTACAAACAATTAGTTCTAGTGATACATGATGTACAATTTGCGGATTTTGACACCAATTCAGGATATGCTGTGAGGTGCGGCATGTGCAGCTTTGAAAAGCCGAATTGTTTGTTTATACTATTAAGTTATTTTACTAAACAGATATAAATGGAAATATTATTAATGTGATAACGAAATTAAGAATTGCAATGAGTAAAGAATTGTAATGGATTTCAAAGGAGTATTGTATATTTGTTACGACACGAACAGGTGCACCGTGTTGAGTTGTGTAAAAAAAAGCACGGGAGAAACAGAATTCTAAAGGGTAAGCACTTGACTTTGAAAAGGGTATTCTTCGGACCCTTAACAATAGTAAGATCGAGACTAATAATCACAATGGTCAAAATAGTCACAAACGATTTTGGTTTAATAAAGGGCTTCGAGAAAGTGAAAGTTACACACCCATGAACAGCTGTGTATAGTGTGAAGACAGACGGTCCGCGGATAGCGGCCAAGTAAGAAGTTTTCTGTCTTGGTCGAAGGCAGATTAGAACCGGAGGGAAGATTTGTCGGTTCATACGTAACGAATTAAGTATTATTAAGTAATTAGTATTCCACCTTCAGTAACTCTAAACAGTGATATATTGGTAACCCTTGGTCGGCAACTTCGAGTTTGATCTGATGATAAAAAGAAGCAGTCATTAAATCAATTTGAAACGGTTATTGCAGTGTCATTAGAACCATACTTACTCATACATATCCACGCATACCCTGAGAGAAACCTCATTGCTCAACCCTGAGCTACCCATATTATTCGTTACAAACTGCAGCGTCAACGTAGAACTGTGCGCCACCCATTTTATTCGCTTCAAATGTAATAACTGATCAACGACATGAGCAGTAAAATCCAAATGAAGTGAATTTTATGAACTCAGTTAAGTTCAGATGTAATTGTCAGAAATTGAAGTTAGTGTCATTTAACCTTAAAAATCAAACGTCAACCCTTGCATATATGTGAGCATGTAATGCCACAGCTCGTAACAGCAAAGAGAAGTAATTTTAAATTCAATCACTATGAAAATTTATCAGGTCAAGCCATTTGCTGTTGGTGTGTTTATCACAAGTTTAAATTACACTGACAAGTAGGCCATAAAAGCCAAATGATAGGATTGTAATACTAAATTTCACTAAATTGACCAGAGTTATAAGAATGCCACTATCAGGTTTACTGTATATACGCACTTCCTGTTTTCTAATAAGAACAATTATTTGAACTGTGTTCTAACAAGCAATTAACTAATTTTCAAAGTATAGGCCATAAGATTCCATGGTATTGAGCCATCGTTCAGCGAGGATTATTATCGCACTATGGTAACAGTCACAGTGACACCCACTTGCACTACTTCAATGTTGTCAACATTTCTTCCACGTAGAAAATGGTCCATGGAGGATAGAAAGATATGATAATCTGATTGTGTGGAATCACGGCTGAATGCAAGGTGTGGTAGCAGTTCGATTCCTTCCAATTCTTGAACTTTTTTTCAGGGTTATTCGTGCAGTATTGGGCGTTGCATTGTCCTGCTTGAAATGAACTCTATTTCGGTTAACTAATGCTAAGTATCTCCGTCTCAAAGTTTCATGAACTCGTTCCAGATGTTAAGAATAAAGATCCACATCAATCATCCGCCTTTTTGGAACAAACTCCACGTGTTTACTACGAGAGCTGTTCAATAAAAAATGATCACAATTTTTTCTTGACAACGTCCCTTTCCTCATCCTCATAACAATTTTGATGGTTCTATTCAAAATAGTCTCCCCTGAATGCGATATACTTGTATCAGCATTTCTGCCAGTCTTCAAAGACATGCTGGAAACCATTTTGGAGAGATCCTTCAAAATCGCCTCCGCACCCTTCACCACTGCTTCTGATGATGGATAATGCCTCCCACGAAGGCGTTTCTTCAAGTTAGGGAATAGAAAAAAGTCACATGGGGCTAAATCCGGACTATAGGGAGGGTGAGGGATGCACTTCACGTTGATTGTTGCAAGATATTCAGCAACAACATGCGCAACATGCAGCCGCACATTATCGTGGTGCAGCATCCAGCCTGCTTCACGGAAATGTAGCCTTTTGCGCCTGATATGGACTTGCAGTGTTTTCAGGACATCCATGTAGTATTGTCCAGTTACTGATGTGTGTGCAGGTACAACATTCTGATAAACCATTCCATGAATATCAAAGAATGAGATGACCATAACTTTCCAAGCAGAAGCAACCACTTTTGCTTTTTGGAGGTTGGTGATAAAGGAGATTTCCACACTGAGCTTTGCTGTTTACTCTCAGGATCAAAATGATGTAGCCAAGTTTCATCAGCAGTGATTATGTTTGAAAGAAACTCCGGATCTTCCTCTAACATAAACTTTAACTGCATATTACCTGCATTGCAGCGGTAGGTGATACTCAACATGTCTGAACTTGCCTGGTTCTCACAGGCGGGAACCAGGAGTACCAACATTGAAACTACTCCGGCGTGTTTGTTTCACATTAAGCTAACAGATATTTTAGGGCGAAAAATTATGACCGTAAAAATTATGATCATTCTTTATTGAACAGCCCTCTTACTTCAAAATTCTACCAGACACACAGTGCAACTTTGGGACCGAACTGATTTTTTAACGATGACTTTGTCAGGTTGCCTGGGATCAAGCCACTGTTTTGAGCCATCAGGATTTCGTAATACTCCCATTTTTCATCATAAGTGACAACTCTCCTGCCAAATCTATCATCCATCATCCATGGAATTACGGATTAGCTGACGACAGATATCCATTCTACGTTTAGCCTGTTAAGGTGTCAGTTCACGAGGTACAGATATACAGCTGCTGTATGATCTTCCAAATGTCTTGGAGTGGCGATGTATGGTATCTTTTGATACACCAAGCTCTTCTGAAAGCCTACGGGTACTTTTTGTGGATTTTCTCAAAAAACTTTACGTGTATCTTCAATATTTGATACTTTAGGGCTTCCAGAACGTGGTAAATCTTTAGTATTTTAGTCACCACGGTTGAAACGTTGGAATCATCATTGTGTCATACGACAACTTCTCCTTCTACTTCACGTATTCTTTGAGCTGCTGCAGCGGCTTTATAATTTTGTTTCCAGTAGTTTTTTTAGAAGGACTCTATGTTCAAACTTTGTTTCCTCCATTTTTTGAGTGTTTAACATCTGAAGACTGATGCATGCTCGCTATGTACGCTACTCGTGGCATCCTGTAAATAGCATTGCGGAACCAAAGAAACCCAATAAATTTTACAAAACAGCAAAATCAAATTACTGACATTACTTATGAAACAAGTATATTTTATTTCTAAAATTTGTGCTAAGTAATATTGAAATGTATTCGTAATATTACGGTGGTAATCATAACGGTATGTTTGGTTGTGACACAGTGAGTGCTGGCCACAATTTCTACATTAGTTAAGATATGAAATTCATGTGCAAATTGTACACATTGATACTTTGTGAATGTATGTAATATCTAGATACCGACATGCTAGTAGTAATACAAATATCCGCAGTGACATAGGCTTAAAAGCACAAGTGCACTGATTGTACGTTTAGTCACTGCACCAAGTTCATTATCTGCTAAAACTTTTACTGATGTTCAGTAAAACTATGCATTTTATCAGTAGAATTTGAAATCATTCACCAGTTGTGCATGTATACTTTTGTGCGATGATGTTTTACGATGTGCCATGTTAAGGGCCTATATATCCATCAAAGAACCGAAAAAACGCAAACCGATCTGTGCAATCAAATTTATGTTCATAAAAACAGTGGTACCTTGAGAAAAACGTCATCTTGCTTACGTAGTCTGGAGAACCATAGATCGCGCGGTAACTTATACGAATTTTTAGTAAAACAACCAATATAACTGCTTAATATACTTACTAAAATGTTCAGTACATGGTGACCGGAATTCACATTATGATGTTCTACTTCTCATATATAGATTATCGCACACGAAGAACACCCTAACAATATACTGCACATCCTGTACTCCATATTATATGTCTGTAAGCAAGTGCGGAGACTTCTCCCCAAAATCGATCCCCTGCTCAATAATAACAAGGAGATTTCTTATATCCCCCTTAGGTTTCCAGGTGAGCTCTTTCATATTATGCGACCACCTTCAGAATAGTCAGCGAAAGCATCAGCTCATTTTGTGATGATGATGCTAATTCAGTTTGTGAGGAAAAATATTAAAGGTTTTCACTGATTCAAAGATTAAAAAATACTTGCTTTCATTACTCTTCATTGTGGAAGGATACTTGGAATTCTGTCTGCAAAAACAATATAGTTCAATTAGATCTTCGAATTTTGTGGAAAATGTAATGAAGTTGATCCAGACAGTTCCAGAAAATGCAGAAATTAAATTGAGTAATACACATGAAAGCGTAACGCCTGCTAATTGAGATCATTTTTATGTCTCCCTTCCTCACCAATGCTGTTTTTTTTTTTTTGAGTCGCTTGGGTTCCTTCAGAGCGAGGGAGTCGAAGCATTTGACCTGATACATGAGCTCAGGGTTGGGGGGTCGGCCCAACGATTCGGATGAATGAATGATGGTGCAATTGGTGCAATGATGGGGGGGGGCAGGAACAGGAAGACCCACCCCAGCGCCACGTCCATCACAAAACTCACTTTTCGGTCGGCTAGGATCGAAACCGGGCCGCCTATGTGAGAGCCAATCGGTCTAACGACTCAGCCATGGCGCGGCCCATTGAGATCTAAAAGCACTAATATAAGCAACTTTATTAGTCATGGTATAAAAATGTAAACGTAAATGTAAATTTGGCCAGCCCAAATGTTCTGAATCAGGTAGGCCGCAGTTAACATTACAAACGCTCTATACTTCTTTCTCTTCTAAAATCTACATTACCGAGCAAACAAGAAAACTTAAATGACAATAACTGGAATTAAATACCTATAAATGAGTACAAGAACTGATTTCAATGAATACATCTGCTATTTATTATGCAGTTTAGAAATATTAATATCGTTTTCATGGCATTTGATTAAAATTTGAACAATGGCTGTATAATTTGCATTCTTCACTCCAACAATTCGCCATCTAACACTGTCACAGATAAAATTAATTGTTTTAGCTATAAATTATGAAATAAAGAACTTAACTTCTTTAACATTATAATGTGACAAAAGCTAAAGTTCGCTTTAAACTTCTTTATTTTCACTAAAATCCGAGAATCAAAATTCAACTTCTCCTTTTCACAAATACAATGCGGAAGAATCCGACTAGATTAGTTAGGAGGGGACTTGGCACGGAAACCATACTTGGTTGATTGGTACAAGTGGGATGAGGTGAGAGGAGACAAAGGGAGGCCATCCCAAGGAGTAATGAAAGTGCAGAGGGCAGTGTCCCTACATTTCACTTAGATGAAAACATCCCCGGGCAGGCCAGGACAACGGACATCCCAACCTACTGCGGTTCGGAAAGTGTCCCACCAAGAAACCTGGGTTCGGAGACCAGCAATTTGCCCGCCTCGGTAGCGTAGATGGTACCATGTCCTCATGTTCAAGAGATCCCGAGTTGGAATCTCGGTCAGGGTGACTTACCTGGATAAAGTTTTTATTCCGGAGTTTTCTCCTATCCTCAAAGAGAGTGTCGGGTAACTCTACTTCATCGTCCGATATGACTTAACGGTGGAGGACGTAAATTACGAAAAAAAAAAAAGAAAACAGACCGGCAACCTTCCTACTGGAGGAGGAATTGGTTCACCCAAAGCATATCAACCTGCTATATACCACCGAGACACCCGCCGGCACTTCGAGACTGGAAGAGACTAACAGATGACAGATGTTATGAAATAAACATAGAGATGAAATGGAAGGACAGGAAATTCAAGGGATATAATTTACCTACCCAGCATTCGCCTGGCAACCCGGGAAAATACATGGGTCAAGAGGTCGGCCACGGAAACGAACACGTGCCTCCCGAATGCGGATCACTCATCCGTCTCGGTCACAATTCGACACCTGTACAATGTGTCGTTCTCTCTTTAGCACCCTTTGTGGTGTGTAATCTTTCTGAACAGGCCCACTTCTTACACCGAGCCTATCCTGAACCAACTCTGATATTCGCATGTAAATTACTTCACTGCCTGTTACACAGTCTGCCAATTCTTTACAAGTAACTGTCTCGTGCACCGTCACACGACCTGCCGACTACTCACCACGGAACCTTCACTCGTGGACTCAACTCGAAGCTCCAAACACAAAACTCTAAAACTCTTATTACTGGACAGTGCTCCAGACATCGCATTGCCTTGATATACCTTCCGACGTGGCCAAGAACTTGTGCTGATGAATCCTTTTCGAAATACCTACTAGTACGTATTGGAAAGGTCTCAAATGATGTGAGCAGTAACACCACAGCCTCGTGACGTCAGGTGTTGCCCGCCCGTAAGAAGGCAGGATTCACCTCTTTAGCCGGTATACAAGCAGATGCGCAGAGATTGCCGCAACCGCGGTTGACTCTCACACAACAGTCGCAATGGCGGGGTAACCTCTCTACGACAAGCCCCGAAATTGTTGATGTGATAATAACAATAAACATGTATTGGTAGTGGAGTGGAGATCGAAGAACAGAAAGTAATTCTTACATCTTCTCCCTTAAGTAAAAGTTCATTGTATTTCTCAAAATATCACCTCATTTCTAGAGGATTCTAAACGGGAGGCTTGAGGTTCCAATTCAGCCAGTGTCGCTCTCCCTAACTAGTGCCATTTACTGCGCTTTCTCAGTTCTCATAAATATGAAATACCGGAGAGATTCGCTAAACTTAGGCCTGGAACGTTTCCGTCCAAAGTTTCATTTTCCCATTATCATTTCGTTTCTTGTATCACCCGTGTTATCTCCTCAGGTGCCGTAAATGCGGGCGGAAAGTGATATAAAACAGAATAGAAAAACTATATATGCAGACCTTTATAGCCGCTTCTCTCCTTTTCTTCGGTATATGTGTTGTTTTAAGATCCAATGTGGGCAAATGCGAAGCATTACTGTCCAATTTAGAAATTTCAATATATAGCATCCGTACTAGATTATAACGCAATGTAGTGAAATCTTGCACTATATGTTAACATTATGACTTTGTGGGTTCGTAGAATTAAAAAATCCAAATTGCCAAAACTGTAAATGGTCTTTATTTCCGTAGGAATACACTGTTCAATTCTCACGTAATAACATTACATCACATATCACAATCTACAGCACCAAGGTCGATGACAATAACAAACATTAGCTTTCGTTACAACACTTCACAGCTGACTCTCGTTTTACAACTCATTCTTGGCGAGTCGTCGCCTTCTTAAATACCTCATTGATAAATTCGAGACTCTTCCAGAAGAATAAAGAAACCGAATATTCTATCACATTCCAGACGCGTAACTTAATCTATGTCGGCAAGTACTTTATCACAGCTATCTTTGTTTGCCTGCCCCTTTGTGTACACTAGCCGCGCTATCTTTAACTGCTCATGCAAGCTCTTTATTACCGTGAAACATTAGCCGCCGTTTGTTATTTATTTGAGCCGAAATTTTTATGCCTGTTACCGCGAAAATATGTACAGGATGTTTTAGAAAATTGTTGGGGCAAAAATTTTGGATACGACACTTGCAGACCCAGAGCACACAACTTTATACAATAAATTTGAACCTAAAGGGCACTGATACCACATCAATAGTACATACATTTTCTTCATTGTCAAACTTGTACGCGTGTGGCTCCAAGCCCCGATAGCCTTTTTTATTCTGTTTGTTCATGTTCTTCAAATTTGTAATTGTGAAGGATATGGGACACTGTACTGCTCCATCTTCCGTTATCACTGCTGTCATTTGTATTTAACCAAATCAAACGAATGAATGGGAAAGTAGACACTGTAATGTTTTAAAGCTACGTATGATCTCTACTCAAAATGCTCTACTGAGGTGACCATCACGTAATTGTTACTACGTTGTTTAAAATCATACGATATATCATATGTCCATGTAACGAAATAACTATTGCTGCTTCTTTTTTACGTTTTTTATCTTTATTAATCTCTTCATTTAATTAAATGGCACTCACATAGATGCAGTGACCATCAGAGGGTAAGACGTATCTAAGTATTGCAACCAAATTTTGCAAACAGGAATGTAAACAACTACACCAATTTTTAGCAATACAATAATACTGTCACCCTGGTGGTAGGCTCGCGAAGCCGATGAAAAATGATGGCCGATCGTTACCGGAAGTGAGAGACAGTTGAGGGTAGTTGGAAAAATAAACAGTTTGAGGTTAGCTAGCAAACTGTAATGGTGACGAATGTATTTGCTAGGAAAATAAAGTGTAGTTTTTGTGTTTCGTAACCTCGTTTTATTATTTCACGAACCAACAAAGGCACACTGGTGTCAGGAAGCGGGATAACAACATCGCGGAACATTATGGCCGCGAAGATCTACGAGTTAACAACAAAAACAGAAGCGGCAAATAACAACCTGGCCGCAGAGTTGAAAGAAATAAAGACCGAATTGACCACAGAAATGAAGGCAGCGAACGACAGTCTGGCCACGGAAATGAAGGAGGCGAACGAGCTCCTCGCCGCCAAATTTGAGGAACAGTTGGCCGGCGTGAGGGATGACGTGACGGAGCTGGGCAAGCGGATGGGCCAAGTGGACGAGCACGTCGAGGACCTGGCGAATCGCTTCAATGACCTAGAGGAAAAGGCCGACAATAACGCCAAGTCCCTGAACGCCATGGTTGAAGACGTCGAAGACCTCGCGAACCGCGTAAACAACCTGGAGGGAAAGGCCGACAGCAGCGTCAAGTCCCTGAACTCCATGGTGGAAAATGTGTAGTGTTTAACGCCCGCTTTTACTACATGCGGCACCGCAGGCGGTGACACTGATGATACATGAGATGAAGATGGAGCACCGGTGGAATGAGATGGCGGGGGAAACCGGAGGTCCCGGAGAAAACCCGCCCCAACGCCGTGTTGTCCACCACAAATCTCACTTTGCGGTCGCCTGGGATCGAACCCGGGCCGCCTTGGTGAGAGCAAAGCGGTCTAACCACTGAGCCACGGCGTGGCCTCTCCTCCATGGTGGAGGACGTCGTTGGCAGGAGACTGAAGGATTTGAAGGCTGACGCACCGGGACGCGACACAATATCGGCGCGCGTCAAACCTCCGAAATATGACGGCGCGTCAACATTCGAGGTCTTCCGCCGCCAGTTCGACACAGTGGCCAAGCACAACAGATGGTCACCGGAGGAGGAGAAGGCCACACAGTTGATAGCCAGCCTCCAGGGACGGGCCGCGGAAATCCTAAACGCGGTGCAGACGACGGCGGCGCCCAAGGACATCTGGGAGGCCCTGGAGAATCGCTTCGGGAACCACCGCTTAGCCGCAGCATACCGCAGCCAGCTAAAGGCAAGGTCGCAGCAGCCGGGGGAGACGCTGCAGGAGTTCGCCATAGCGATCGAGCAGCTGGCTAGCAAGGCCTTGGTTGACCTGCCACTGGAGTTCGTATCCCGGGAAGCCGCCTACAATTTTGTCGACGGGGTACGGGACACGGAGATTCGTCAGCGCCTAATGCTCGGCGATTATAAAACCATCCACGAGGCGCTGACAGCGGCATTAGGGATGGAGGCGGCCAAGGTAGCATCTATCCCGATGTCGAGAACGAGGAGTGTCCGCTACGCCGGAGACAGAAGACCAGCTGAGGGACGCCGGCGAACACCTAGTGGCCTGTGTTGGGGGTGTAGACAGCCCGGACACCTGCGGAGAGAATGCCCACACCAGGAAGAGCAGCCGGAAAACGAGTAAGGCGCGTCGTGGAGAGGGGCACGTCGGCGCCTTTACCACCATCCCCTCGAGTGACAATCCGCGCCGTCAGCCGGCGGATGGATGACAATCTCAGCGCGGACGGTTGGGTAAGAGGAAAGCCGTGCCGCGTGCTGGTGGACATCGGGGCGGCCGTGACCATCATCAGACCTAACGTAGCGAAGGGTTTGCCGACGAGGAAGCCGAGCCGACCATACCAGCTTGTGTTGGCATCGGGCGACACCTTGCCTGTGGAGAGGGAGGCCCTGCTGGAGCTGAACTTGGGACGGAGTGCCGTGTGTCTGTGGGTGTTCGTCGCGAAGGTGGCTGAGGAGGTGATTCTGGGACTGGATGCCCTCAGGAGCCACGATGCGACGGTCAACGTCGGCAGGAAGGTCCTGAGGCTCAACGGAGAAGAGGTTATACTCCGTCAACCAGAAGAGCGCCTTGGAATTGGCAGGGTCGTCTTGAGCGAAGACGTGGTTGTCCCCGCGAGGAGCGAAGTGATAGCGACGGCGCGACCGGAAGGCCAGAGAGCAGGTGGGGTTCAGAGGCAGCAGGAGTACGACTTCACCTCGGAACATCGCAGAGGGAGGAGTCACGGTAACGCGAACGCTATGTCCCGAAGACCCTGTCCGAAAGAGTGCGGCCAATGCACAAGAGTGGAGGGGAAGGAGCGTGCCGCAGCAGTTCGAGTAGTCACGGCAGTGCCTGCGGATGGCTGGGATAGCGCAGGCCTGAGGAGGGAGCAGCTGGCGGACGCAGACTTGGGGCCACTCTTGAGGGATGTGGAGAACCTGGTGGACCGCCTCCACGACATGCACGAGATGGCTCGCCAGAACATCCAGAAGGCGAGCGACCGCATGAAAACCCGAGACGACAGGCAAGCCAACAGCCAAGGGTTCCAGCAAGGTGACCTGGTCTGGTTGTACCGCCCAACCCGGACCAAGGGACGCTGCCCGAAGCTTCATCAGTCATGGCAAGGACCGTACCGTGTGGTGAAGAGGATTAACGACGTGGTCTACCGCATCCAGAAGGTGCCCCGAGGAAAGATGTTGGTGGTACACCTGGATCGCCTGGCCCGCTACGAAGGCGCTGTTCGGGACGACCAGCCTTGAGGAGGGAGCAGTGTCACCCTGGTGGTAGGCTCGCGAAGCCGATGAAAAATGATGGCCGATCGTTACCGGAAGTGAGAGACAGTTGAGGGTAGTTGTTGGAAAAGTAAACAGTTTGAGGTTAGCTAGCAAACTGTAATGGTGATGAATGTATTTGCTGGGAAAATAAAGTGTAGTTTTTGTGTTTCGTAACCTCGTTTAATTATTTCACGAACCCAGAAAGTCACAATACCATACGTAGAGAGGATTTTATTATACTAACCCTGAATTTTAGTTTGGATTATTCAGACGTTAAAATTACAGTGGTTCTTAGAATACGCATGCTTGTTTCGTTTTAAACACCAAAACAAAAACTGAAGTTGTTTTACAGAAGATATCAAACTCAGCAATATTTCACTACCATTAATGATTTTACACATTAAACTATCGATACGACCAACAACACATGCTGTCATATATATTTTCCTTTTTTTTCTCAAACGTATACGTGTGCTATTTCCAGGATCATTGACATTTCCCAAAATAGTTTAGAAAATCAGAGTTAAAATGGTAATGCGAGCAGGAATTTGACAGCGATTGCCTTAGATATTAGTTATTTCTTGTCTTTCAATTCGAAAGCACAATAGTGTATTGTCCCATGTCATGGTATCGCCAATTGTACGTTCCTATTCGAAATCTACTCGGTTTGG